>CAUYUJ010005069.1:230000-237500 GCA_963575745.1 Prorocentrum cordatum | reverse complement strand
GCTGCTTCTGCACCTGGGCCTCCTTCAGCATGGTCTCGTCCTGGGCCCCTGCCCTGCCCCCCCGCCTCCGCTCGCTCGGAGCCTCCGTCCTCCGCCCTGCTCCCTCCGTCCCCTCGGTGGCCCCGCTCCCGCCCCCTTCCGCTCCGCAGGCCTGCCCGTGCTCCGCTTCGGCTGCCCCCGTCCTCGCCGCTGCCCTCGTCCTCGTCCCCTTCTCCGTCATGCTCCTGCTCATGCGGCTCCTGATGGTGATCCTGCTGCTGATCTTCCCCTTCCATTTCCTCGTCGCTCCATTTGCCCTCCCCCGTCTCATCCTGCTCCTCCTCCTCCTCCTCCTCCGCCATCCTTTCCCTTATCTATACTTGTCGCGCCCCCAGACGCGTCGGTAGGGCGGGCTGGGCGCTTGGCTTGAAACGTCCTCACCATTTACGGTCCTGCAACTTCACCAGCTTCAAAGATGGAGGGCGGCTGGTTTTCAAAATGCGACTCCCATCCTAGCGCCGTGCACAATCGTATAAAACTTTGCACCATTGTCGAGGATGGAGGGCGACTGGTTTTCAGCATGTGGTTCTCGCCTAATTGCCGCGCGCATTCGTATTAAAATGTTCCAATGACTCGTACGGTTGAATTCCCAAAACGGTATGAAAACGCAAGTTCGGATTCTTGGAACGCAGCAGTCATGTTGATTTGCCTCGTTGAAGTCACAGGAGTGGTGTTCTGGCACGATTGAGAACTGTCAGGACGCAGCAGTCACAGTGATTCGCGGCGCTGAAGTCCCAAGAACTGTGTTTCGGCACGTTGTTTCCCACGGTTCTCTGGCAGCGACTGCACTTCCCGCAATGAAGAATAATTCGACTAGGATTTACGAAAATGAAGCTTGGAGGGAGGGTTTATTACACATTCGTTGATGTTTCTTGGGTTTACGTTGGTCCTCCTCCATTTCGTCTTCAATCTCTTTTCCCTCCGCGTCTTGCCGCATCCCAATCCTGCCCATTTCTCCGTCCTCATCCCCCCATCGACCTCGCAATCCCTCGAAGTGGGGGAACCAATAAATACCGATCCCGCTACTCCTTGGACCTCTCCTGGAATGCTGTCTGACAAGAAACGACGAGGGCCGCGCCAGAGGCCAAAAAACTGCGAAACCGAAGGAACTGTATCGGCACCTTATCTGGTTCTGACCTCCCTCCTCCCCTTCATCCCTCCAACAACCTCCCCCCCAGACCTTGGCCAACATTGCCTTTTTCTGCTCCAACTTCTCCTTCAGCACCGCGATGCGCGCCGCCGCGCTAGTCTCCTTATCCTCGGCCGCCTTCTCGTTCGCGAGGGCGTCCTTGGCCGCCCCCGTCTCGCCTCCCCCTTCCTATTCCTGCTCCTTTTCCTCCTCCCTCCCTCCCTCCCTCCTTCCCTCCCTCCCCTACCATACCCTTCCCTCCCTTCTGCCCCTCCCCGGCGCTGAAAAAAGTGGGGGCTGAATTGGGGGTCCGCGTGTCCCTCCGCTGGCCCCTGGACAGCTCTGTTGGGCAAGCCTCGGAGGAGGTGGAGAAGGAGGGGCAGGAGGAGGCAGGCCCCAGGGCCGCGTCGCTGGGCCCACCGACTCTGCCGGGCAAGCGGCCGCGTGGAAACCGGCGCCGACATTGCGCGCTTCCCGTGGGAATCTAGATCCGATCGGTCAAGGTAAGCCGCGACATGACAGACAGTGAGGGGGCGATAGTTGCAGGCAAGGGCGGCCGGGCAGGAGAGGACGAGGGAAGGGAGGCCTGGGGGCGACGGGGGGCGGTCGTTGCGTCGTGCAAGCGCAATCGCCGGCACCGTTGCTGGCCTAGCGCCCGAGCGCGCTCAGGAGCATCTCAGCATTTCTACTGATTTGCCGTCAGGGGCCGCCCAACAGCTCGGAGCGTTCGCCGTCCAAGTCCGCTCCGTAGCTGCGCGCAAACTTGACTGCTTCGTCGCTGGGCTGGCCCCCTGTATTGGAATGCGAGCGGATCTATCTCGCCCCCGCGGGGGGTAGCGCTGTCGCTTCTCATCCTTGCCTGGGCGACCGCCAAGCCATCCTTGTCGGCGCGGGCGCCCCTGCGTGAAGCGCAGGTTGGGCGCGCGCCAACGATGCGCCGATCGACGAAGATCAGGAGGCTGGCGGCCCGGTCGCCCGCGGAGAAGTCGAAGACGGCTCGCTGGAGAACCCCTGCGCGGGCGCCGTGGCGATCCCAGGCGGGGCGGCCTGCTCCGCGGGTCCCGCAAAGCCCGTGACTTCCCTGCGCTCCGCGGAACGCCGATCGCGCCGACAATTGCGGCGGTCGCCACGCGACTCGCCCGCCTCGTGCTCGACTGCGCGCCGGCCGCGCGGGTCGAAGGGCTCGTTGCAGAGGCTGTCGCCCTGGCGGCAGTGCCGACAGCGGGGGCCCGGCAGGCGTGCAGGAGTGCAGAGCCGCCGCCCCTGGTTGCTATTTAGACGCGCGTCGGGCTGGCCGGGGTCGCTGGCGCGGGAGGGGCGGGCTGCCTGCCCCTGCGTCTCCGTCCTCGTAGGCCGCGGTCCTCTTCGAGCGGCCGCAACAGTTTCTCTTTCTTGGCCGCGGATGCCCCGGCGGGCTTGGGTCGCGACCCTGCGGCGCAGCCAATCCAATCGAAAGACGCGCGGATGGCGCCTGCGGCCTGGGGCGACGCGCCCGCCCGGTCGATCGCACGACGAGATGGCCCGGAGACAATCCATCGCGTCGCGGAACAGAATGGCGGGCGCCGCCGGGGCAGCCGACAGGGAAGGCGCGCCCGCCGTCGGCAGCGCGGCTTGGAGGCGCCGGTTGGGGCTCAGGGGTCCGCCGGCAGGCTGTTCGAAGCGACGGAAGAGCGCGCGGTCAAGCTGCTTCGCCCAGCCCCCCTGAGGGTTGGCGCGGAGGGGTTGCGCGTCGCATCCCCGGTCGGGGTTCGCAGCGGAGTCAAGTCGCCGCGCCGCCCGGGGGGCCCATTCGTGGCGCGCGCCGAACGCCGCCCTCCGCGTCGCGCGACCTGATCGAACAAGAACAGGAAGCCGCCGCTTGCTTCCTGGGACTCGCATGCGCGCGCGCAGGGAAACGCGCCCCAAACGACGCGGGGACACATGGGGTGCCATCGCGTAGCTTCCCTGGAGTGGTTGCCATTGGTAGCTTGCGTTGGCTGGTTGCCCGTGGTTGTTTTGGTTGGGCGGGTGGCCTAAGTGCGTGGCGCGCGCGCGAAGCCAGGCGGCGCGCGGCGCGCGCGCGCGGGGCGCGTGCTGGGCGGGCGGGAGGGGGGCCGCGGCGCGTGCGTGGCTTGCGCGGTGTGTATGCGTGTGTCTGTACACGGGCATTCATGTGCTGGGGGTGCATTGTGTGTTGTGCGCGTCGCGTGCGTTATGCGTTTGATGCGTTGCGCGCGGTGGCGACGGCGATGATTATGGCGACGACGATAGCGACGATGAGGCTGATCGGGGTATGCGAATGATAGCGACGATGGCGGCAACGATGGTGGCGGCGGCGATGGCGATGCTGATGATCAAATCAAATCAGAAACCGTGAAATTCTCTAGCAGCAGACCGCGTCGAAAGCTGGAGACCGGCCGAACTCTGGGGGGCTACTGCGCCGCCAACTGCTGACGCGCATGATGCAAGCGGAGACGGGGCGCCCCGCGCCGGGGCGCGCGGGCCAAACTGCTGCCCTCAGCTCTGAGGCTCCGAGATCGCCTCACCCCCCCTCCGACCCGCGCCCCGCCCCCCACCCCCGCGCCCACGCGATGCGCGCCGCCCGACCCATCCCTCTGGATGGTTACCGCCTGGGCAGTTGGGCGAAAAGCGTTGATGGCGCGCCCTGAGATCCCCGCCCCTGGACCTTTCCCCTCCTCTGCGCGCGCCCCGAAACGTCTCGTGGGATCACCCCCCTCGACGACGGGCCCGCGAAACGCCCGCTGCCTGCCAAAGCAGCGCGCGCGGACTTGAAGCGAAGCGCCGAACTGAAACGCTGCCGCCCACATTCCCTCCAGCGTTCTCGACGCCTCCCGCTCCAACGGCCCTCGCGAAACAAGGCGCCGCAGCCCCATCTTTCCCCGGCGCGGCCCCTACGATTGGATTGGATGCAATTTAAGGCCGAGCTCCGAGCGGCGATCGACGTTCAGGAAGATGGCGCTCGCCGGAGCCGCGCCATCGGCCTCCCACTGCACCCTCGCGCAACGCGCCGGGGATCCGAAGGGGCATCTTGGATGTGATACTGCTCTCGCGGTCTCGCATCTCCTCGACGCAGCAATTGCGCCGGCGCCTTGGGCCCGCGTGGGTGGGGGGGCGCATCTCCCATTGCTATCGTTCGGCCCAATTGTCCGCGCCCGTGCGAAGCTACGCGCTTGCGCGCGTCCTGCCGGCGAGCGCGCAGCTGCCGAGGTCGACCAGATGCGATCCGCGCGAGCTCGGCGGCAGCCCCCCAATAAACCCGCCATGCCTGCGCCGCCTCATTCTCGCGACCCGCTGCGACCCCCCCTTCCGTCGGCGCTTCGCTTCGGTTTCTCCCGGCTGAACCCGGCGGGGGCGGTCGCTTTATTATTTCCATCTGGCACCCGCGTCTCGATCGGCGAGGGCAGATGATTCGAGGTAGGTGCTGCTTAAGACGGTTGCGCAAATATGCGGCGACTCTCGCGCCGGAGAGCCGCCGCGCGGACAGTCGGGGGGCCGCGGCCCTGGCCGGGGCCAGGGCAGAAGAGCCCTGAAAATCAATGACCACGAGCAGCGGGGCCCCGGAGACGTCTGCGCGCTGGGGCGCGGTTCGGGAACGCTTAATTCAAGCGCGCGCAAATGCCGGCGCGCGTTGAAACAAACTTGCGATCGCGGCGGGCGAAGCGCAAATGTCGAGCAGGTCTTGTCGGCCCGCGAAACGCAAAGAGGCGCTGGGCCCCTTCGACTACATCGCAACATCGACCCCCCCCCCAACGGCGATCCAGGAGGGGGCGGGGGGGGGGGGCGCCCTAACCAGGGGGGGCGCGCGCCAAATACTGTTGCGCGTCTCGTTTCAATTCCAGCGTTGCCACTCCTGCATGGGCGTCTGAGTCTCAACGCGGTATAGGGTCCGACTCGTATAGCGCCGGTGCGCTGCGATCCAGGCGACCAGCCGCGAGCCCCCCATCTTTCGCAGACTGCAGGACAAAAGGAGAAGCAACCTCTGCGGGGCAGCAAGCACGAACCCGGGGAACACTTGACGGCAAGGTGGAGATCACCGAACGGGACGCGCATGACCTGGGAGCGCCGCTGCGGCCCAGCCGCCCAGCCCTTGCAGGCGCGCAGGCGCTTCAACTTGAGCTCGGCGCGCTGGAACTGAAACCCGAATGACGAAGCAGCCCTTTTGTGCTCATCTGCTGCGTGTGCATTCCAACCTGTTGCGCCGCGCTCCCTCGCGTGACCACCTTGCAATGGCCTGCCCGAGCCTTGTCCAGCCTGCAGCAATCTCCCCCCGCTGGCAGAAAAGCAATCGAATCCCGCGTAGAGCGCAAGTCGATTACAACAGCCTGGCGCGCGCGGCGGAACGTGCGATGGGATGGCCGAGAGGCCCCAGGCACCTCCGAGCGAAAACCAAAAAAGCACGCGCAGCCCTCATTCTATTCTCGACCTCGCGACGACGCGTCTCCCGTTGGACAACGCATGGACCGAGGTAACTGCAGTAGTCCTTTGCCCCCCCCCCCCCCCTCCAGTTTGTGGCCGCACTGCTTCTTTAGCGTCTGCTTGAACAAGTCATGATGCTGGCGGGGATGGAATCATTACCCCTGCTGAGGGTTTAATCTTGAGCGAATCCTGGCTCGTCAGGCGATGCGCCCAGGATTTCGCCCATTCGCGCGAGCAGGGCCGAATACCCGCCAAACATAGCAGTAGAATAAGCTAGAATGGCAAGTCTCACCCGCAAACATAGCGATGCTGACGATGCTCACGATGCCGCTGCTGATGATGAAAGGCCTCTTGGCGCGCTCTCCCGCGCTGTTGCGGTCCTCTTGGGGCGCCTTCGGGGCTCGCGCGCGCCGTTGCGAATCCTCTCAGGAGCGCTCCCAGAATGATGCAGGTCTGGAATTCTCCCACCGAGCTCGATGCTGCAGAGATGTTCCGAGAGAAGTTGCAGTTGCGTTTGATTCCGGCTTCCCTCCGGGCCCGTGTTCTGCGGATGTCTTCTATCGATGGGCTTCTAGTTTTACGCGATCGGCAAAATCCGCAAGCTCACTAACAATCGAATGCTTCGAGTAGTGGGGGGGGCCTCATGTTGAATATTCGATGTCCTAATAGAACTCGTTGAACGCCCCACGCGGGGGGATGTCTCGAACGAAACGATGATTTTCGGGGGGCCTGGCCAGGCGAAACCGGGGCGCGCCGCTTGCGTGGACTTGCGCGCGCGCAGGGACTTGCGTTCAAAACAACGCGCACGGATGGCAATCGATGGGCTTCCCTGGAGTCAAGCGGTTGCCATCGGTCGCGAGGGCTGACAGGTTGCAAAGTGCGAGCCCCTCGCGGAAACGCGCGCGGGTGCGATGTGGAGGAGGTTGGGCAAGGGTCTCCATCCCACCAAGGATGGGGCCACAGTCGACCTCTCCACTGTTTTACCCCTCTACCTGCCCTCTAATGGTCGATGCCACAAAAAAATAACTGCGTAGGTCTAGCGCAGCGCCTGGCCTGTGCACGCGCGCGCGCGTGTGCGAGTGCATTTGCGCGCGTCTGCGCGCGCGCCGCCCCTCGGCGACGCCGACCGTGTCGTCGTTATCTATGCGCCCCCCATCGAAACGCGCGCGCCGGGCAAGCTTCTGCAATCCCGCTGGAGCGACCTGGTGCTCATTCCCAACCCTCCTGTGCCGTTGGGTCCTCGTTTTGAAGAGACAGCGCCCCGCGTCCCACCTCCTCCCGCTGCCCCACTCCCCCGCCTCCTTCCTCTCATCCCCTGCCCCTGCTCTCCGCATGCCCACCCCATTCTGGCGTGCCCCCCGCGCGGTTCGCGGCCCCGCAGGGGGCTCCACCGAAGGCCCTAGCGGCAGGGTCCGCACGCGGGGGGCCGCCGCCCATGTCGGCGCACCCCTCGCGCGGTTCGTGGCCCCACGGGGAGCTCCACCGGCGGCCCCAGCGGCGGGGTCCGCGCGTGGGGGCCGCCATCCATTTTGGCACACCCCTCGCGAGGCTCGCGGCCCCGCGGGGAGCTCCACGGAACGCCCCCCCCGGCGGCAAGGCCTGCATGCGGGGATGAGAAAAGTGCCGGGTCGCAACCGGCCCCAAGGGGGCGGATCAGCTCACAGCCGCCAAGCGCAGTTGGGACGGGTGAGATTCCAACTATTCCTGGAAAAATGTTCGGCCATCTCCTTGAGAATCTGTCGGTCGTCTCCTGGTGAATCTTTCGGCCATCTCCAGGGGGGTCTTTCGGCCATCTCAGAGATTCTGAAAGATTCTGAAAGATTCTGAAAGATTCTGAGAGACGCTGAAAAATTCTGAAAGATTCTGAACGATCCTGAGCGATTCTGAGCGACTCTGAGAAATTCTAACAACTATTC
>CAUYUJ010005069.1:100000-220000 GCA_963575745.1 Prorocentrum cordatum | reverse complement strand
TGTTTCAGGCGGGCTATTCGTAAACATAATACACTAATACACCAAGGTTAGATAAGATGTAGCCCGCCACGGTATGTAGTTGTAAATAGTTTTAGAGATGCTGAAAGCATTCAGCCAGAAACGTCAGCTCGCTTCTCGTTACTTAAAGACGCTTCCCGTCATCTGCCGAACGAACAGCTTGTTTGATGCCGAACTACTTGTCCCCCACGTCTTAGTTACGCATGGATTCCTTAATCGACTTCCTCTAACCAACTCCCATCACCTTCTCGTTCCGAGGAGGCGCTTCCTGTCATCCGCCGCCCGAAAAAACAATTTGCACTCACGGGCCAGTGGTCCCTCGCGTCTTAGTTCTCTATTAGTTTCTTACTTGGCGTGGCCTAGATAACTCCCATCACCTTCTCGTAGTGAGAAGGCGCTTCCCATCATCCTTCAAACCTCCTCGCCCTCCCTCCTCCCCCCTTGTCCTCCTCGTCCCTCCCCATTCCTTCTTCTTCCTCCCCATCGCCCTCCCTCCCCAGCCTCGGTCGGCATCTCTCCCTGGGATCTTCGAGGAGCTCGATCAAGCCCGCGATGAGCCTGAACATCTTCCGTATAGGTGGCTCCGCGGTTGGCATCAATCGTGGTTTCGTGGACACCTTCAGAATATTCGGGAATGATACTCTGGCCTACCCTCTGGTATCATGCCCTCTTCGTCTCCTCTCCAAGCCAAACTCTACCGCTTTCTCCAGGATCAAGAACATTCTGAACATGTTCAACCTGTCCTACTACGACGCGCTCACTACTTCTGGCCGGAGGTTAAGTCCTCCCATATTCATGTACATTGGAGTGGTTCCTCTTCGGCTGTTGACGGGAGCGAGCAATCCTACGGCACGCTTTCACTCGCCTGCCGCTGGCTGTCTTTTTGGATGTGCTTGCCCTGAGGAAGGCACTGACCTCGACTCCATACGTCATTACTCCAAATGTCCTTGTCTGGAAGGTCTTATATGTAAATGGCTCGGTCCTCAACATTGTGTTCAAGTACCCGTGAGCTCCACTGGTTCTCCTCCTGTCTCCTCTTCTTATTCGACAGTGTGCCCGCCTGTCTGAAACGTGCTGCCTGCCTCGATGCCTTTCTCGCCTCCTTCCCCATCTCACCTCCCTGCTCCTCCCGTCCCTCGCGAGGGCGTCCTTGGCTGCCTTCTCCCACGTCCCCTGGAGGCTCTGCAGCGACGTGATGGCGTGGCCAACGAGTTTCATCTTCTCGGCCTTCGAGGTGTTCACCGACTCGATCTCTTTCGCGGCCTGCTCCGCCTCCTGCGTCACCTTTCGGCTGCACGCAAGAGTCAGAGTGACCCTACGCAATAATGACCCTTGGTGCGCGGCTTGAGGGGCCGCAGGGGGCGGGGGGGGCCCAAATTCAAGCGCGCCAGCCAGCGCAGAATCGTGTGGTTCCTTTGGGACATCTTCTGGGGGGGCCTAAGGGCACCGATACTGCTACTTCACGGGCCACTCCTGGGCTGCGTTCTGACCAACATCTCGAGAAGAGTCCAGCCGTGGCGACGAAGACTCTCTAGAACATGCAGCGGTATCGGTATCGTTTCCTCCTCTGACCTTCTTGGCGGCGCCGACCATCTCTGGGCTCATCCGAGGGTTGGACGTCAGCTTGGCGAGGGCCTGCTCCACGGCGTTGATGGCAGCGACGGCCGCGGTGGCCTCGCTTGACCCCTTGGACGCGATCTTCGCGTGGACGGCGGTGCTGTTCCTGCTTGAAGGCGCGCAGACTGGGATGGGGAAAGGCCTCCTGCTTCTCCCAGTGTTCCTCCTCCCACTCCTCTTCCTCCTCTTCCTCCTCCTCCTACTCCTTCTCCTCCTCCTCTTCCTCCTCCGTCTCCTCCTCCTCCGTCTCCTCCTCTCTCTCTCTTCCCTCCTCCTCCTCCTCCTCCTCCTCCTCCTCCTCCCTTCTCCTTCCTCCTCCTCCTCCTCCTTCTCCTCCTCCTCCTCTAAAGACGAAATCTGGACTGGGGCAACATCGAACGGGGACAGCTCGGGACAATATCATGGATCTGGCAGTCCTGGAGGATGTACTGGACGCCGCGGCCCTTCTGGAGCGCTCTGGAACGCTGTGAGAGCGCATCAGAAATCTCTCTAGCGATTTTTATCCGGGTCCTGGGCCCTCCCGACCTCCTCGTTTCCATGGATTGTCGAAACGGGCCCTCCAAGAAGGCGCCGGCGAAAAAGAATCGAAGGCCGTCTGCGGGCGCCCGGTGCCGAGGCGACACCGGGGACAAGTTCAAGCCAGCCCTGGCTTGCGCTGCGGAGCTGCGGGCGAGGCCAGAAGCCGCTGGGCCTGGCTGCGCGGCGCATGGAGCGTGAGGCTCCCGAAGACCGAGAAACCATGGTACAGTCTTTCGGCCTTCGTGGGCCCCCTCGTCGCCGCCATGGATGAACGGACCCCACTCGAAACACTACCGTCGGGGCGTTGACCTTAGCGAACCCGAACGCTACTGGGCGGGGTGGGCTACAAGGCACCCATGAGAAGTCGATGTATCCCCCCTGAATCTATCCCCTCGCCCCCCCTCCTCGCCTGACGTTGCCCCTACTTTCTCTGATCCCGATTTCGAGCCTCGTCCACCCGTGGCGACGATCAGCGGCGGGCCCAGGGGGGAAGTGAAAGGGGGTGGGCCTTCTCACAAGGATCGGAAGACCTCTGGCCTTCTGAGAAGCGTTCCAAGACTTCCCCGAATCCACGGGAGCTTCTCAGAAGGCCCGAGAGCTGTTGAGGAATCCCACCGCCTTCTGAGAAAGCCTGCCCCATCTCACGTTGCCCCCCCCCACTTGCGGACCATAGCTCGGCTCTCCGGCGGCCGTTCGGGACGAACCGGGCACCCCTGGAATGCACTCGGCGAGGCGCAGCCGCTGCAACGCATCCCCAGGCTGGATAACAGCCGAGAACCTACGAAAACGCCCGAAAACCTGTAACCTCGAAACCGAAACTCCCAAACTTCCGGGAAGCAAGATTGGGAAGGGTGCGCGGTGGTGTTTGAAGCACGAGGCTGCGCGACTCACGCCAGACAATCTCTTCGCGCGCCTCTCGGTGCACGTCGTGACAGGAAGGATGATGGGGCACAAACAATTTGGGACTCGCCCACTCGGTGTCTTGGGCCCGCCCTGCCATGACTTCCCCCCCGGCGCGCCCCTGGAAGCCCGCAAGAGCACGGCGCGCGCGCGTCCAGCCTGCGGGAGGCGGCGCTCCCGGCGATGAGGCTCGCGACCTCAGGGGGGACACCCTTATATGTGTATATATGCATGCATGCATGCTTCTCCATATATATATATATATATATATAGATACATACGTCTAGACCAACTACTGGGCACAAGAAAGGTGCTTGTGCGGATGCATGTATGTCTGTCTGTCTGCCTCTGTCGGTCTGTGCATACAAATACAGAGAGGGGGAGGGAGGGAGATCCGCCACCATGCGTTGTGCACGTCGAGGCGTGGAAGAATGCCAAGGGCTGTCTGCTAGGGCTTCTGTCGGAGGTGAGGGGGTGAGATCGAAGTGGAACGGAGAGCCCTCCTACTGGGAAATCGATTTCGGTTTCGTGTTCGTGCGTGCCGTGCGGGCGAGGCGAAGCTGCGTGGGCGGGCGAGAGAAAGTCTCCTGTGGCTGAGGCGCGGCCGGACCAAATGACTCCCTTCCGGGCGGCCAGTGGCCCGCGGTGTCCCGCCAGTGTCCCGCGGTGTCCTCCTGTGGCTGAGGCGCGGCCGGACCAAATGACTCCCTTCCGGGCGGCCGGTGGCCCGCGGTGTCCCGCCGGTGTCCCGCGGTGTCCCGCGGTGTCCCGCGGTGTCCCGCGAGGATGATGATGATGAGATGATGATGATGATGATGATGATGATGATGATGATGATGCTGCTGCTGCTGATGATGATGATGATGATGATGATGAGATGATGACGATGGTGTCCCGATGAAGATGATGATGTTGATGATGGTGTCGATGATGATGATAGTGTCCCGGTGATGAGGATGATGATGCTCATGATGATTATGTTGATGATGATGACGATGATGGTGTCCCGATGATGATGATGATGATGATGATGATTCCGATGATGTTGGTGATGATGGTGTTGATGGAAATGGTGTCCTGGCGACAATGATGTTGATGATGATGATGTTGATGATGATTATGGTGTCCCGATGATGATGCTGACGATGATGATGATGATGATGGTGATGATGATGATGGTGATGCTGATGGTGTCCCGATGATGGTAATAATGATAATGACCATGTTCATGTTGATGATAATGTTGCTCATGATGATGATGGTGCCCCAATGATGATGATGTTGTCGATGATGCTGATGCGATGATCATGATGATGGTGTCCCGAGGATGATGACGATGTTGATGATAATGTTGATGATGAGAACGATGGTGATCATGATGGTGTCCCGATTATGATGATTATGATGATGCTGCTGATGATGATGACGATGACTGTGTCCCGATGATGATGATGAGGATGATGATGTTGATGATGATGGTGATGATGATGATGTTGTCCCGATGATGATGCTGACGTTGATGATGATGTTTATGATGATGATGATAATGATGATGATGATGATGATGATGATGATGATGATGATGATGACGGTGTCCTCATGATGATGACGGTGTTGGTGATGATGTTGAGGTTGATGATGTTGATGAGGACGAGGATGAGGATGAGGATGATGATGATGATGATGATGATGATGATGATGATGATGACGTTGATGGTGAGAACGATTGTGATATCGATAGTGAGATCGATATTGAGACCGAATGTGAGATCGATTGTGTGATCGATTGTGAGATCGATTGTGAGATCAATTGTGAGATCGATCGAATGAGATAGATCGAGTGAGATCGATTGTGAGATCGATCGAGTGAGATCGATCGAGCGAGACCGATAGTGAGATCGATACTGAGATCGATAGTGAGACCGATCGAGTGAGACGTTGGTTCCCCCCCCCCCGAACCTCCTTATCACCCGAAGGGTGGTCGTATAAGTATTCTATAAAGTGACCACTTCCCGTCTACCCGCATGATCCGCATGCATTGCCACCCTATCCCGAGGCTCCCTGGGCCACGATCCCTTGTAAAAAGATCGGTCTGCGTCCCGAGCTTCGAAGACGGCCCAGGGAAGCAACCGAGGCCGCCAAGGTGGCCTAAAGACGGCCCAGGATGCCTGCTAGAGGCCCGAAGAGGGCCGCAAGAGGAGCTTCAAATTGGTCCGAAGAAACCGAAATCAATGATTTCTATGGTTTTCAAAAGGCTGTCGCATTTTCGCCTTCTCGGGTTTCCGTCAGCTGAAGATGGCCCAAGACCAATAGGCCCGCATGAGAGTTCCAAGATGGCCGATGGCCCAAGAGGCCTCCAAGACGGCCCAAAGCTCGCTGTAGAGGACCCCTGGAATGGCCTCAGAGGGCCCCTTAACGGCCCAAGACGGCGCCAAGATGGTCACACCACGGCCCCAAGACACCCTCCCAAGAGCCCAAGACGGCCCAAGAGAGAGCCCCAAGACGGCCTAGAAAGGCCCCAAGACGGCCAAAGAGGGCCAAGACGGCCCAAATGAGGTCCATGAGAGCTCCTCGAGAAGTGAAGACGAAGGTGTTACATGTGACGGCTCTCCTCTTCTCCTCCTCCTCCTCCTCCTCCTCCGCCTGCTCCTGCTCCTGCTCCTGCTCCTGTTCCTCCTCCTCCTCTTCCTCCTCCCCCTCCGCCGCCTCATCATAATAATAATGATAACAATAATAATAATAATCATCATCATCATCACCATCATCACCATCATCATCATCATCATCATCATCATCATCATCACCACCACCACCACCACCACCACCACCACCACCACCACCACCACCACCATCATCATCATCATCATCATCATCATCATCATCATCATCATCATCACCACCACCCTCATCATCATCATCATCATCATCGTCATCGTCATCGTCATCATCCTCATCCTCGTCCTCGTCCTCATCATCATCATCATCATCATCATCATCATCATCATCATCATCAGCGTCATCATCATCATCATCATAATCATAATCATACTCATAATCATCATCATCATCACCATCATCATCAGCATCTTCATCAGCATCAGGATCAGCATCAGCATCATTATCATCAGCATCACCAGCAGCCTCAATAGTATCAGCATCAGCATCATCATCAGCATCATCACCACCATCATCATGAGCATAATCATGATCATCATCACCATCTTCATCATCACCACCATCACCACCATCATCATCATCAGCATCATCATCCTCATCCTCATCCTCATCCACCTCATCATCACGATCATGATCAGGATGACGATCATCCTCATCATCATCAATATCATCAGGATCATGATCACCATCATCATCAGCATCATCATCATCTTAAGCATCAGCTTAATCATGATCAACACCATCATCATCACCACCATCATCATCGCCATCATCAAGATCATCCACACCAGCCTCGCCCTCATCGTCCTGGCTCTCGTCCTGTTCGTCATCATCAACATCACCATTATCATTCACCATCATCGTGCTCTCCATCCCCACAGTCCTCCTCATCCTCTTCTTGTCCTCCTCGTCATCTCATCGGCACCGTCACGTCGTCCTCGTCGGTTCGAACAGCTCCCGCCGAGGCTGCTGGACTGGCACGGCGGCGGGGCTTGCCGCAAACAACTGGATTCGACCACACCCCCACCCACTGGGGACGAGTGCCCTCGCCTGGGGGCTTCGCGGCACCCGTCCCACCTAGAGGAGTACGCTGGATCAGCTAATCCACCCTGTCCCGCCCAGAGTGGGAATGGTTCTGACGACGACCCATAAATACATGTGCATCAATGTATACGCGGGTCGTCTTGTTTACCTCTCCATGTATACATATACCTCTCCATTCATACATATACCTCTCCATGTATACCCATGTATACATATACCGCTCCATGTATACATGTGCATTTCTATGGTATGTATATATATATGTATATATATATATATAAATATGTATGTACATAGATTGCGTGTGTATATCCGCCGGCCCCCTCAGGGGGCACAAGGCTGCAAAGGTGTGTGCGATCTGCTGTCGTGTGTTATGTGTTGTCATTTGTTGTTAGGCCTCTTGTCTCTCCAGTCCTGTTTCCTGCCTCCTGTTTACTGTCTGCTAGGGGACCCCGCCGCGCCACCAAACAACCAACGGGGGGAGGGGGGAACCTCAAATCCTCGCTGCTCGGGGTCACCCCAGGATTCTCATGGTGACGCCACCGCGCCGCCAGAACGGCCCGAGAGGCCTCCAAGATTGCCCGAAGAGGCTCCGAAGAGAGCCTCAGGAGCCCAAGACGGCCCAAGATGGTTTCAACATGTTCCCAAGAGGACCCTACCAAGCAAAAACTAACAATTTCCTAACGTGTTTGAAAATTATTGGCCTTCTCGCCTTTTCGGCTTTCCGACGCTCCGGGACGGACCAAAAGGTTCCCAAGATCGCCCAACGACGGCCGTAGAAGCTCCCATGACGGCGCCGCAAGACGGTCCCAAAGGCGCCCCAGACAACCCCAAAGGGCCCTAAGACGTTCGCAAGAGAGGCCCAAGAGGGAGTCCACCGAGAACTCGACCTTTCCGCCCAGAGAGAGCCCCAGGAGGCACCAAGAATGTCCCAAGAGGCCCCAAAACGCACCCAAGAGGCCCCCAAGAGGCCCCGAGGAGACCCCCGAGGGACCCAAAATATGCCCCAAGAGGCCCCAAAACGGCTTCCAAGCTCCAGCAATGACCCGCAGACGCTGCCGAGAAGCCTGCCACGAGAAGCACCCACGGCGCTATCCACGCGGTCGCAGGCACTAGTAATAGGGGGCCAGCGGCAGAGGGCGAAGCCCTTATGTGTATGTGTGTATGTATGTATGCATGCATGCATGCATGCATGCATGCAGGTATGTATGTTTGTGTTATATATATACACACATTTTTTATATATACCTATATGTATATCTACATAATTATGTACACTGTTATAAAGGTGTGTGTATATATATAGGCCGGGCGCTCTTTACACTGGCCAGATGATTTTTTTGAACGCGAAGACACCACATCGGGGCCGCTGCTGACGAGATTCAAACTGCAGTAGGACACAGGACCGAATGCAAACGTATGAGAGCGAGCTGGACGCACACACCCATCGAAAGCGGGAAATAAAAAGGGCGGGTGGGAGCCTTGAGAATTACGGAACGTGCGCGCACGTGCGGCCAGCTGTGACACTACTCGGTTTAAAGTGGTGAGCACATCCAGCCCGGGCGCTCTCTACACTGACCAGATGATGCTTTTTGATCGCGAGGCGAGCGCGAAGGCACCACATCGGGGCCGCTGCTGACGATATTCAGACTGCAGTAGGATAGAGGACCGAATGCAAACGTGAGAACGAGCTGGACGCACACACCCAAACCCGCACAGGAAGTTTGGCCTGATTTGGCCGCATTACAGGCCCAACGAAAGACTTTTCAGCCTATGAGTCTTCAAATTCTCAGCTGCCTGGACCATGCAACGTGCGGCAGCGGCGGCAAACGGACAAGATACGGAGTGGCTGTGCTCGTCCACTTGCGCCCACCAGGGGCATTTCCGGAGAGCTCGATGTGACGCTTTTTGGTGAGGCTACAAATTCCACGTTTGCCAGAACAGCGCTTACAGATCGACGACGGACTGCCGCCGTGCCAAACAAATATTCGAGTCGCCTCTTCCAGGGGGCATGGCACTGGCAAAGATCGCAGCAGGCATCGAAAAAGACTGGGCTACTCATGAGTTGCGTCATCTGCGGAATCCACAACATGACCGACGTACGTGGGTTTTCGAGGAACACCGGGATGTTGGATACAATGCAGGTCTTGATAATCACAACACTGAACAGGGTCGTGGCACTACCGATCCTCAGCCGCTCGCGCTCGGATACAATCAGATCCAGGACGCCGAACGGCCGGTCACTGCTACGAAGAAGGCGGCACAACGCACGTGTCCAGGACGCGCGGGGTGTGCCGAGCCAGAGACCTACAATGCATCCTGAAGTTAACCATCCGACGATCACCCGCTGAAAGGTAGGGTCAAGGTGATCCTCGGATGTAGGGTGGGATAGCCAAGGCTATTGATCTCAGCTGCAATTCTGCCACTGCCGGCGAAAAGCTCCAAGAAGACAACATGCTTCATGAACCTGGGACGTGGTATGCCACGCGCGCGGAAAGCACGCTGAAGATACCGGCGAACCTCATGCCCTATAAATTCACCAGAAGCGCGCGTGTCACGCCGACGCCCGGGCCCAGCGCCGTCGCGATCCGCGGCGGCAGCCGCGCCAGCGACCTTGGGCTCGAGAAGCCCTCGGGCATCGCGTTGGAGAAGGTTGCCTGGGCAGCCCTGCCGAGCTCGAACGCATCCTCGGGCACCTTAGCCATCTCGAGGAGGAGGCGCGTCGTCTTGCCGTGCCCCTTGAGGCTCGTGATGGTCGCCCACCTGCCCTTGACCTTCACCTCGCCCTGCGCCCGCGCGCCCGCGACGAGGTCGTCGCCGGCGTCGCCGCGCCGCAGGGGGCGCAGGTGCGGCGACAAGGACTCGAGGCCCAGGATCTTCACCAGCAGCGCGAACTGCTTCTGGAGCTCGGCGGGCGCGGAGTCCCACGGGCTGCCGTCCGCGAACGACTGGGCCTCGAGCGCCTCGAGGCACGGCGACCGCCAGCCGCGCTGTTCCAACGACGCCGCCGCGTCGAACATCCCCGTCTTGCCTGGGCCCCCCAGCGCCGCGTCGTGGAGCGGCAGGCCCCGCGAACTGATGGCCGGCCGCCGTCTTGGGAGCGACCGAGTGCTTGCCGAGCAGCAGGAGTGCCTCGCGCGGTTTCACGCAGCAGACGAACGCGATCACGATCCACAGGCGCGTACGCGGGAAGCCCAGATGGCGGAGGCACCCAGCCAATGCCATGGCAGCCGCTCGGGGGAGTGGCAGCCTCGTGCGAGGCGGGCCTGCCTCCGCCAGGCCACAAGACAGCGGCTGGCCCGCGGCAGCTACTCGGTCGTCATCCTGCACAGCTCCGGGAGGAAGTGGGGCAGGCTCGCCATGAGCTTGGACCCGCCCTCGACGCTCGCACCCTCCAGGAACTGCGCGTTGAAGAAGCCGACCAGCAGGTGATCCAGGTCGCTGGTGCTGTTCCAGTCCGCGCCGGAGCCCTGACAGTACTGGACGAAGCGCGAAGCTCGTCGCGGCGCCCGCGTGGAGGCCCTCCGTCCCCGGCGTCGCGGCTGGGCTCTCAAAGGGGCTGAGACCGCCCACCGGAGCGCGGCGCCCAATCAGGCGCGAGGCCGACGCAGCCCTCTGGGCCTTCAGAACACCAGCCTTCGAGCAAGGCTTCGCCCGCTGGCGCGGACGCGGCAGCGCCCTTGCCTTGGGCGCCATGGCCGACGCCCGGCTCGCGGCGGCCGAGGGGAGCGACGTCGCCCGCGACAGAGGAGGGCACTGGCGTCCCGGAGCCTGCAGGATTCGAGCCTAAAGCCGCGCGCACAGGCCGATGAGGAAGGCGAGGTCCAACAAGCCAGCCGAGCTTGCCCCTGGAAGGTGTGTCGGCTGGGTTCTTCTCCGACGGGATCCACCGCATGTGAAATCTCGCGCCCGAAACCAGTGATAGACATGCTAGCTTCCGGAGGGGCCGAAGTAGGTAATAGGGGGCCCCGCGGCCCTTGCAGGCCGCCAGTGCCAGTGGGAGGTTGTAAAACCAGCATGGCCACCCGACGATTGAAAGCCTCCGACGTCCTCAGGATGTGCTTGGCGGCCACCATCCGGGCCTCTCCCTCGAGCTCCAGGATGTCGGCACTCACGAGGACCCTTGAAGCCAGCACTGCGATCCAGGGGCCCTTCAACACGTCGTTAAGCACCTCCTCGAACAGAGCCCGGGAGACCTCAAGAAACTTTTGGAGCCCCTGTGTCGTCGTCGACGCCGACCCCTTCGTCGATGTTGTTGCACATATGAGGGGCCTCGCAAGAGACCCCTAGGCAACTATCCAGGGCCCCGAGACCATGGGCGCCATCGACCAGGCTATGATGAACGTCATGATGTTCCAACGCATGTTTTCTGGCACGCTCTGCGCCTGCCACCTGGAACCTCCAGCGCTCAGCATGTCTGCCTACCTCGCCAGACCGCTCAGGCGACGCAGCGCTCGCGCAAACGCCGTTGCCGAAGAGGGGGCGCCTGGTGCTGCGACGACGGTGTGCCATGGAATATCGATCTTTGTGGAGAGGAGGGGCAGGGTGGAGCGGAACGTCAAGAACTCTTGCGGCACCCGCGGTCAAGGCATCTGGGGCTGGCTGCCGGCTGACTGCATGAACTGGCACGACGCACAGAACACCGAGAGCACCTTACGACGCAGCAGCGACGCCCAGGCCATATGACCCATCACTATCAGAAGCGCGGAGCCACTGCAGACCCCCTGTTGGAGCAGCGATTCGATCCCGAACCTGAGGCGCCACATGTTGGAGGGCCTAATGGAGATCATGGAGCCTTCGCTAAAATTCAACCCCGCGAGCGATATGTCACGACTCGATGCGCTCAACTCGTGCACTGTCAAGCCGATGGGGTAACAGCCGACGGCAAAACCCGTCTAGGCTCGACTCAACAGCTTTACGGTCGGAGCCTATCACCATGAAATCGTCCACATATCCTGCGCTGGCCGTGTCCGAGCGCATGGAGAGCGAGACAGCAGGCGCGCCATCCTCGACGATGCGAGACGAGTCGCGCCCCTCTAGCTTCAGATCGTGCTGCAACACACCTTGACAGATATGAAGAGCCCAGGACCAGCCCATGGGGAGTACACGCGCACGGAGACATCATTGCGTTTACCGGGGCCCCATCGATGTCGACGATCCCTAAATGCCTAGCTGCGATAGCCGGAAGCCTAAACATTCCGTCGAGTCATTCTGGAGTGGCAAGTCTATAAAGCACACACGATATCACCAGCTGCAAAAGACGCGCCCCGCCCCGCATTCTCGAACCCCGAGATAGCGCCGGGAGTAGGAAGTCGAGTGCGGGGCGGGTCAACAAAAAAGGGCACCCGCTGCTCTAGCATCAAAGATGAGCCCGATGTCGCCAGACTTTTCGGCGACGAAAAAGATCCCGACAGTAGTTTTACGATTGGCGGCCCTGCGATGCCTCGCCACCCCTCGCTGCCTAAGATCAGCGCCGACATCGCCGCAGGCAAAAGTGTTGCGCTTCAAAACTGGATCAGTGCAGGGGCCGTTCGGGCACAGTTCCGATCGCAAAGAATCAGCATCAGCCGGCGGTCTTCGCATGTGATCGCGCCAGCGACCGAGCCACTTCGAGTCGGCCTGCGCGGGGCGCCCAGACAAACTAGTTGGCAGGTTGCCACGTGCAGGCCAAGAGACCTTACTCTTCACATGCGGCCGTTGGGTCGAGAATTCCTGTAGAGGCCGGACCCAGCAAAGAGCGCGCCGAGGGCCCCCTCGCGAAAATCGGGGTCGTCGGGAGGCGGCGGCGCACTGAGGTAAGCCGACTCGACCCGGCGCAGGGCCGCCTCCTGACCGGCGTTCCGCACCTCGGCAGAGGGGGCGCAGAAGCCAAAAAGTTGGTTGAGGCTGGAGGTCCCGTCGGCGGCCCAGTCTAACGCGCGCGAGCTGCGAGCAAGCCTGCGAGCTGTGCCGCGAGAGAGCTTCGAGCCTACGCAGGACTGCGACAGCTAGCCAGAGGCAGTGGAAAAATATCTCGGTGCCGCCCCGGGCACTGCAAACCTGCCTCAACGCAGCTAATTTCGGCTCGTGCAGGGGCGCCAGCCGAGGCAGGGGCCGGCGAGGGACACGTCGCCCCTGCTCCTGCTGGCCCTTCGGGCCCTCCTTGGGGCGCGCGAGAGCGCGTTCCTCGCGCGCCTCCCTACGCCCCTTCATCACGGCGGATTATTTTGCTAATTCGGCAGCAATCCATTCGGTGAGAGCTGGCATGACGCAGAGATTCCCTCGGACCCAAATCAGTCCCACGCGCGAGATTGGCGTCGAGCCTGTCGTCGCTGCCACCGGCCACTTTGTCCCGATGGCGTCCCTCCGCAACCTGTACCTCGCGAGCGGCTATCTCCGCAGCCGCGATGTTAGGGGCATTCACCTGATCATAACAGGCAAGAGTCTCTGGCAATCTACATCCACCCTCATGCGACTCGACGCCTGGATCTCCAGGCTGCAAGCGGCAATCCGCGCGCCACCTGTTGTGCTGGCCCAACGGAATACCTCCATTCGATGGCATAAACCTGCAGACCCAAAGAATCGCCCGCGGCCCTGTGATCGGCCAGTCGGGCCACGGACCCGGGACCCCGCCAGCCCCACAAGGGGCCGCCCCGGGAGCGCCCGCAGCCCCACCAGCAGCAGCAGCGACGCCCGCTCCGACAGGAACCACACCTGGAACGCCAGCAGCCCCGTCGCCCCCCGCGGCGGACGGACCTCCCGCAAGGACGGGAAGGCCTGCCAGAAACGGATGAACAAGGCCAGCTGGGGCAGGCATGCCAAGGCGCCGGTAGCCGGCGCTGCGTGCGGCGGTCAGCTGCGCCACCGTCAGCGGCGCCCGGAAGCGGTAGTAGGCGGCACCGACCCCGGCGTGCGGGACCACAGCGATCGGGCCATCGAGCCCGACCCAATCCAGGACGTTCGCGCCCACCATCAGATCCTCCTCGTACTCGTCCAGATCGGGCGTTATGACCGTCACCCCGACCGGGTAGTTGGGCGAGCAGCCACAGCACACACGTAGATGCCAAAGCTCCCGTCCGTCAACATTGTATCGCATAGCAAAGTACTGACCTCGCGAGGCCCAAGAGGGTGTCCCACAGCGGCTGCTGCCGCCATGGTTACTGTTGAAGAGCTGGAACCTGACGCCGAACCTCGGCCTGCTGACGACGAGCGAGCTCAGCAATGTCCTCCTCCGGAGCAGCACTTGAAGCCTGGACGCGACCAGCCGCCCTTGCCGATGCCGGTGGAACGACCTGAGCTCGGTGACTGCACCGAGGCGAAGGCAGACCACGCGCCAGCTGGAAGCCGAGCAGCAGGCCGGAAACGAACGTGCCGAGGATAAGGCCCGTCTGCTCTGTCGCGTTCGGGTTCTCGTGGAAGACCTCCTTCAGCTGGGTCGGCTCCACTGGTGGACAATCGCAGTGCACCACCGGCGCACAGGAATGGCAGGGTGGTGGAGCCTGAGCCCAGAGGAGAAGACTGTTAGAGAGCCCTCGGGCAAGCTCGGGAACTGCAGATTTGATGTACTGCATATGCGGGGCCTGCTTGAGCCTTGAGAATTACGGAACGTACGTGCATGTGCGGCCAGCTGTGACACTACTCGGCTTAAGTGGTGAACACATCCCTATATATATGTATACATATATACATACATATATATATATATACATATATATATATGTATATATATATATATATATATATATATATGTGTATGCATGCATGCATGCATGCATGCATGCATGCATGTATGTATGTGTGTATGTGTGTATGTGTGTATGTGTGTATGTGTGTGTATGTATGTATGCATGTATGTATGTATGTATGCATGCATGCATGCATGCATGTATTTATGTATGTACGTATGTATGTATGTTTGTATGTATGTATGTATGTATGTATGTATGTATGTATGTATGTATGTATGTATATGTGTACGCACGTATGTACGTACGTACGTACGTACGTACGTATGTATGTATGTTTGTATGTATGTATGTATGTATGTATGTATGTATGTATGTTGGTATATATTTATATATATGTATATATGTGTGTATGCATATCTGACCTCGGCCAGAAATGCATCCGTCGAGAACATGAGACCCTCCGCCGGCCAAAACGCACAGAGCACTCGAGGGTGCCCTCCCCCAGGATGCACAAGAACATCCAACATATACAAAAAACATTGGGGCACTCTCCCCGAACCGACCTCGATCTTGTACCTCGGTCCGCCGGCCCCCTTGTGGGGCCACCAGGCTGTAGGATCAGGATTTGCTGTTACCTGCGCCAGTTCCAGTTTCCAGTTTCCACTGTTACAGTATTGCTTTATGCTGCTTACTGTTCCTGGTTGTAGACCGCGCGAGGGGGGGGAGCCGAAAAGCACCCTGGTTAGCACCTCCCGGGAGGGGTCTCAGAATTTTTTTGGGTGTCGAAATTCACACTCCTCACGCAGATCGGCGGGGTCAGGGTCGAACAACCTATGGGATTTGCCACATTTCTGAAATTCGGAAGCACCCTCATGCAGATCGGCGGGGTCAGGGTCCAAAAACTCATGGGAGTTGCAACATTTCTGAGATTCGGAGGCACCCCTCACGCAGATCGGCGGTGTCCCAGTCCAAAAACCAATGGGATTTGCTACATTTCTAAAACTCGGTAATACCTCTCACCAGATCGGCGGGGTCAGGGTCGAAAAACCTATGGGATTTGCCACACTTCTGAAATTCGGCTGCACCCCTCATGCAGATCGGCGGGGTCAGGGTCCAAAAACATCCAAAAACTCATGGAATTTACCACATTTCTGAAATTCCGTGGCACCCCGCACGCAGATCGGCGGGGTCAGGGTGGAAAAACCAATAGGATTTGCCACATTTCTGAAATTCGGCGGCACCCCTCACGCAGATCGGCGGAGTCAGGGTCGAAAAACCTATGGGATTTGCCACATTTCTGAGATTCCGCGGCGCCCCTCATGCAGATCGGCGGGGTCAGGGTCGAAACAACCAATGAGATGTGCCACATTTCTTGAATTCGGCTGCACCCCTCACGCAGGTCGGCTGGGTCAGGGTCCACAAACTCATGGGATTTGAAACATTTCTGAAATTCGGCGGCACCCATCGCGCAGATTGGCGGTGTCAGGGTCGAAAAACCTATGGGATTTGCCACATTTCTGAAATTCCGCGGCACCCCTCACGCAGATCGGCGGGGTCAGAGTCCACAACATCATGGGATTTGCCACTTTTCTAAAATTCGGTAGCACCCCTCACGCAGATCGGCGGGGTCAGGGTCGAACAACCTATGGGATTTGTCACATTTCTGAAATGCTGCAGCACCTCTCAGGCAGATCGGCGGGGTCAGGGTCGAAAAACGTATGGGATTTGACACATTTCAGAAATTCGGCGGCACCCCTCACGCAGATCGGCAGGGTCAGGGTCGAACAACCAATGGGAGTTGCAACGTTTCTGAAATTCTGCTGCACCCCTCATGCAGATCGGCGGGGTCAGGGTCGAAAAACGCATGGGATTTGCCACATGTCCGAAATTATGTGGGAAACCTCAGTGCAACACTGAGTTCAGCAATATCATCATAAGCTCAATGTCTCTTGCCGATGCTGCTTCACGGCGGCGCTGAGGCCTCATGATTTAGCTCTTCCTTAGCCCATTATCCGAGAGGGGGCCGGCGCCAGGGGGCGACACCCTTACATATATATATATATATATATATATATATATGTATATATATATATATATATATATCTGTATATATACATACATACATACATACATACATACATACATACATACATACATACATACATACATATATACATACACACATACATACATACATAATACATACATACATACATATTTACATATATACATTTACACACAATTATACACATATACATATATACATTTACACGTATACAAACGTGTATATATACACACACGTGAACTTATGTGTATATCTATATATACACATTTATATACACATGTATATATACATGTATATATGTATACCTACCAACCTACCTACCTACCTACCTACCTACCTACCTACCTACCTACCTGCTTACCTACCTACTTACCTACCTATCTGCCTATCTACCTACCTACCTTAAATACGTACATACATAGACACATGCATGCGTACATACATATGATACATGTGCACTTTCCAGTCTGGGCCAGGAGAGCTTCTGCGCCGATCCTGGACGCAGATCTGGGCCTGGCCAAGACTGGGCGTCCAGGTCAACGGCAAAGGCAGGCGGCACCACCACCGTGGGCACGACGAACCAGCGGGGGCGATCTCCTGGTGCTGCGGCCGTTGACATCGTTCGGACGTCCATTCCCCATGCAATCTGTGGTTTCGTGAGTGCTAAGATGCGACACGATGGTCCTCGCCGAAACAAAAGTGCACACGTCCGAGCGGTGCCAAGCACCTCACTGCCCCGCCCGAGACGCATCCAGTCTCCAGCTCGGGGGGGTGTCGTGGACTTCCTCGCTGGAGGTGGCCCCGCTGGTGGTGGTGGTGCCGAATCTCCCAGGTCCCGACCCTTTCCCGAAGGCTGGGTTTTCAGCCCGCAGTTTTTTGTGGACGGTCCCAGGGCCTCGCGAGAGCCTCCTGGGGTCGAAAACGGTGAAAAAACGTTTGTTGTTTCAAGACGTTGGATGTCTGGGCCTCCTTCATCAACGGAGGCCTCCAAAGTGGGGTCAAAATAGATGAGGTCGGAGAATCGTGCCGCATCGCCAATGCATCGCCGACGTCGGCGATGTATCGGTGCCGTTGGGGTGGAGAAAATCGGGCTCCACATTGGGCCGAATCGCCGATGCATCGGCAATGCGGCGCGATCCTCCGACCCCATCTACTCGAATGCCACTTGGGAGGCCCGGCTTCCTCCAAACGGTTGGCGTCTCCACCACGACCAGCACCAGCGCCAGGCTCGCTTTCGGGAACATGCCTATGTTAAGGGGCTGCGTTGGCGCTGGCGCGCGGCGGACAGGGCGAACAGTCGCTATGGCGACTGGGAGTGCCGCGCCGAATGCTGGCGATCGAGCCGGGGCGGCAAGGGGAGGGCGGCGAGGCGAGCGGGGATCGAGGAGGCTCGAAGATCGCCCCAGAGATCCGACGACTTAGTGCCCAAAAGTCCCGACCGTTCCCCCAAGGCACGGGTTCTGTCGCGAGCCGTTTTTGAACGATCCCGGGGCCCAGCGAAGGCCCCCGAAACCGAAAACGGCGAAAAACCTCTGACTTGATTTTGCCAATACGCTGGATCTTTGCGGAAGATCGGGCCCCCCCCGAAGCCGCCTGGGAGGGAGGTCTTGGTCCAGATGGGCGGCCTGCAGGCGGCAGGGGAAGGAATGCAGGACGAGGAGAGGAGGGAGGGCACGAGCAAGCGCGCGGGAGGCAGAAGGGAAGCCGCAATGCCCTCCTCCTCTCCTCCTCGTCCTCGTCCTCGTCCTCGTCCTCGTCCTCGTATTCGTCCTCGTAATAGTTTGCCAATTGTTTGTTGATATGGGCTCTTTCTTGGCCGCGCTGATCGGCAAAATGTGATCATGTTCGTCTCGTGGTTGTTCTCCTTCAAGTTTATCTTGTGCATGGGTGATTTATCTCTAACTGCCGTGGCTATATGAGCGCAAAGATGCCCGTTGAATTTTGGCTGGCAATAGAAGTAATAGAGGGTCCGGCCGGCTGAGAGGGGGCGCCCGTGAGGGCGCGCGCGCGCGCGGCGGGCGGGGCGCTGTCTTTTCTCGAGCCAGCACGCAGCTTCAGTCGCATAGTTACGCGTCAGAAATGGGCACGGGGCGACGACAATATCAACTCCCCCCGCGGCCGGCCCGGCGAGCTCCACTCGCGCGGGCGGACGGGCCCGATTTGGGCTTGCGCCCCTAATTTTGGTATGAGACTCTTGACGCGCGGCGCCCAGCAGACAGCGCCCCCACTGTCTGGCTCGCAGGGCAAAAGACGCGGGTGCATAGCACCTTTGTGCCGCGTTGACCAATGCATCCCTTATGGAAGTATTTGAACCGCAAAAATCAATCTCGAAGAATACTATCGGCATAGCCGTGTCCCCCCTCGTTCTCTCCATCTCGCCTCCAACTGTGATCATCTGAGCCCCAGCTGTCATTGCACTAGCTGTCCGAGCTCCATGTCCACGATGACCATCAGTTCGCGGCACCTCCCTGCCACGGGGCGGAGGAGCCCGTAGTCTGCTGCCCCGTGTCGGCGCACGCGCGCCATGAGCGAGACGTCCTGTCCCCATCTGCCCTGCCCCGCGCTGAATCTGCCTCGGCGCGCCGCGGGGCACCCTGATGCCGAAAGTCACGGGCCGCGGGAAACCGCGCAACAGGCGTGGAACTCGAAGAAGCTGCCCCCGAATTGCGGGGCGTGCGCCACTGCGTCGGGTTCTCTGCTCGGCGCCGCCTGGACTCTTATTGATCATCTGGCGCTCGGCTGCTTGGCCTCTTCGATCCCTTGCCGCTGCTGTCGTTGTCCTTCCCCTTGCCCGCGACGTCGTCCGCCGTCCTCGCTGCCGTAGAGCGGCCCTCAGGCCGCGCGGAGTGCGGCCTCTTAGCGCCTTTGGCAGATGGCCCACGAGATGATGCAGCAGCTCCGACAGTCGGCTGGCGCGCCTGCACTCGTTGCGCGCGCCTTCAGCAAGGGGGCCCTGCGGAACTTTGCCTGTGGCCAGTAATCCGCAATCTCCGCCTCCATGGAAGCTTTCAGACTGGCGAGCGGTTCAATGTCTCTCGCTCCTGGAGCCGTCGCACACCGCGCGGACCATCCGTAGTTTGGTCCCGTTTTGTGGCGCTCAGCTGGATGGGTGTAGTCCCAGTCGAAGGGGTTCAGTATGGCACAGCCATCCTCACTCATCACCCTCCTGCTGATGTGAGGCCGCCACTCCATCGGGTGAATGGCTTCGGTGGGCACGCAGACGTTGTCACTAAGACACGTGCTGCCCCCCATGCCTCAAGCCTCCTGGAGGCGGCGGGGCCCTTTTTTGACGCGCTCTGGCCCCCGCCCTCCTGGCGCGCCGCCGTTTTCGGTAGGGGGCTGAGTCTTGGGGTAGGCATGGCCTGTCCGGTTATCGAAGCCCACCGAGATCTTGGCCAAGGCCTGGAGGACACGGCCCCTCCGGCCCGGTGGCCAGCAGCCGATGTACACTGCTGCCCAGGCCCGACGTCTGGTCCGTGGAGGCCTGCCCAGCCCCGGACCATCAGGAGAAGCTGGGAGGCCTCGCGCGGCGCGCAATAGGAGGAGGAGGAGGATAAGGAGGAGGAGGAGGAGGAGGACGACGAGGAGGCAGGGGAGGAGGAAAGGGAGTTGTATGCTCTGGCCCGCTCGCCCGCCCCATCAGATGTTATTCGGCGGCGAGCCTCGGGCGGGACGTGGTCCGCGTGCCGTCCTGAAGCCTGGTCGGCAAGAACCGGCGGCGCGACGCGCTGAGCAAACACTCCCGACCTACGGACCTGAGCACCACGTTGCTCCCATCCGACTGAAGGACCACATCCAAAGCACAATTTCGAGCACCCAGAAAAGTATCGAACCGGCGTCTGTCCGACACGCTAGCGAAGCGTCGAGCGAGTGCCGCCTCCCAGGGCCCGCCACGTGAAAACCCTCAAGTCTCGGTGCTCTCTTGGTGCTCGGAATTACTTCTGGTGGTCAAGGCCGCGCGCCAGGCCAGGGACAACCGCTCAAGGCGACTCTGGTGCCCGCGGACGGCCTCCTCACCTCGGGCCTCCCAAGGCCGTCGTCGCCGCCATCGACGCCGCCGCCGCCACAGTCGTTGCCGTTGCCGCGTTGCCGTTGTCGCCGTCGCCGTCCACTGCCGTTGCCTCCGTCGTGTTCGCCGTAGCCGCAATCGCCGCCGCCGTCGGCGCTGCCGCCCTCGCCGTCTCCCGCCGCCGCCGCCGTTGGGCTGGCCCGCCTCCCGCGCCGAGGCCCACCAAATACTGCGGCAGCGGCGGCGGGGAGCCCTGGGCCGGCCAGGCGTCCGCGAGGTCCTCGGGGGGCGACGACGACGGCGAAAGGAGGGCGGCGGCGGGCGGATGGCGGCGGGCGGGCGGCGGCGGACGCCGGAGGGCGCTGGCGGCGATGGCGGCGGCGGGCGGGCGGGGCGGACGGCAACGGCGGCAGGAGCGATGACGGCGGCGGCGGCGGCGGCGGATTGCGGCCGATGGCGCCGGCGGCGATGACGGCGGCGACGGCGGCGGCGGGCGGAGGCGGTGGGCGGCGACGGGCGGGGGCGCGGCAGCTGCGGACGGCCCGTCTTCCCTCCTCCGGAGCTGTTGTCTCGGAGAGGAGGTCGGGAGTTGAGGAAGAAAAGAAAGGGGTGGGACAAGCTAGGTGCGCTCGCGACATACCCCCGACCACCCATCCCTTCGCATGCCGCTGATTTTGATATGTCCACCAACGCGTGTCATCACGGACCTACAGGCTTGGACGTACTTCTTCTAACGCCGCACCATGGCACAAACAACACCCGAATGGCAAATGACAAGTTTTGCGCCAAACCCTGCCTCCTCATTTGCGCGCGGTGCCCAAACGCCCCATAAAACTCTGAACGGGCTTCCGCCTGCGGGCAGGGGGCCCCTGGGTGATCCACTCCTTCACGTAGAGTCTCATGAAGGAAACTGGCTGGACCCTGGCTTGGGCGATCCCACCTGGGACGTCCTCAGAATCTGCCTGGTTTGGCCCCAGGTTTGGCCCGTTTTGGCCGCGCGCCCCGCCTTAGACATGCCTGGCTTGGCCCCTCTTTTGGCCTGGTTTGGGCCAAGTTTCGCTTGAAACGTCCTCAGAATTTGCCTGGTATGGCTGTGGTTTGGCTTGGTTTGGGCCCAATTTCGCTTGAGACGGCCTCGAATTGTGTCTGGGTTCGACCTGGTTTGGCCTGGCGTGGACCCGGTTTCTTTTGTGACGTCCTCAAAAGTTGCGTTTGGCTCTGCTTTTGCACGCCGTTGGTCTAGATCCGCATGAAACGTCATAAAAATGTGGCTGCTTTCTCTCTCGTTTGGCATAGTTTCGGCCCCACGAAGCCTTCACGAAGCTCGCGGAGGGAATAATCAACGAATGTCTGTACGGTTGGGTAACATCCGTTATGGTCGCCATGCGGTCCGAACACACGATGGGATGTGGCACGTTTTCTTCGACACTGAGTGGTTAGTCGACACACGTCGTGGTGGGCGTGCAAAAACCGAAGAAACGGCACGGTGTCATGAATACCAATTGTTGTCCACATGTAATACGACTGAGCTATAACATGGCGGGCGGCGTGGGTGTGGACATTCCCAACGTGCTGTGGATTTGCGTGTGGCGTCGTTCGAAGAAAACGTTTTCCGATGCTGTAGAAAAAACTCAATCGGGATATGTGCAATCGGAAAAAGGGGAGGATGAGAAAAGGATGGAATAACGGGGCCAGACGGGGAGCCAGGAAAGAGCATCCAGGATGGACCAGGGGAAGGCCCTGGCGAGGGCGGGGAGAAACGCCGTCAGATGGACTGCTCGGCCTATCGGCGAGGGCAGCCGCCGTGGGCGCCCGAAAGGCCGCCCTGGAGGCCTGCAATGGAGGCCGCCTCACAGCTCCAGGCGGCCCGGCGCGCCCCCCGGCTGGCCCGCGGGCGCCTGGACAGTCCCGCGCGGAGCGCGAGCCCGCGGCGGCGGCCGGCGGCTCGCGGAGAAGCGGGCGCGGGCGGCGATGAGCACGGCGGCGACCACCTAGGCTTGGGGAGGGGGAGGAGGAGGAGGAGGAGGAGGAGGAGGAGGAGGAGGAGGAGGAGGAGGAGGAGGAGGAAGACGAGGAAGGGGAGGAGGGGGAGGAGGACAAGCTAGGTGCGCTCGTGTCATATCTGACGTCCTGCCCCTCCCTCCCATCCCTTACAATGGCGTAGATCTCCTCTCTATTCGCACAATCGGACGTCGCAACATGACATAGCATTGCACGGCATAGCATGGTGTTGAAGATCAACGCGTAGCGGGGGGGGCTTCCGCGGCCTAGAAAATCAAAGAATCGACACCGAATGTGGAATCACTTCCAATGTTTTTTTTCTCGGGAGGCCATTTCTAGATTTTGGAACATGTTTGGAAGGATCGAAAACCATGCCGTTGCATGGCACTGGAAATTCGCCGGCCCAACGGGCCAGAGGCGTGCTAAGATCTCCGGTAACTGGTTAACAATTCTCTAGTTCGCGCGCGCGGGGCGGCCCCTGGGGGTCCACGGACGAAAAGTACCCCGGCAAGGTCCTGAGAGAGTCCCGGGAGGAGTCCCCCAGAGCGCTCCAGGAGCGCTCCATGAGCGCACCAACAGGGCTCCGAGACGTCCCCGAGAGCCCCAAGAAAGGCCAAGAGGCCCCCAAGAGGCCCCCAAGATGGTACACGAGGGGTCCGACATGCCACAAGATCGCTCCAAGACGCCCAAGATAGCCCCCAGACGCCCCAAGAGGCCTCCAAGAGCACTCCCAAGAGGGCCCCCGGAGGCAAAATTCATTGTTTTTCCTTAGGTTTTTGAGAGATTTTGGAGCTTCCACCTTTTCGGTTCCCGACGCCCCAAGACGGCCCCAGAGGCCCCCAAGATCGCCCCAAGAGGGCCCAAGAGGCCCCCAAGAGGGCCCCAAGATGGCCCAAGAGGGCTCGAAGACGGCCCAAGAAGCCTCCAAGACGGTCCAAGAGGGCCCCAAGAACACCCCCAGAGGGGCCCCAGAGAGGGAACACGAAACAAAATTTCGAGCCCTCGGCCCTAAGAAGCCCCTACGAGGCCCCAAGAGGCCCCTAAGAGGCCCCAAAAGGCCCCCACGAGGCCCTCAGGAGGCCCCCAAGAGTCCCCCAAGCGGCCCCAGGAGGCCCCCCAAATGCCCCCCCGAGCGCCCCAGGAGTCCCCCAAGCGGCCCCAGGAACCCCCAAAGCGCCGCATTGACACCAGGCCCTCGGGCAAACGGCAAACATGAGACCGTATGGGCCGGCGGAATGAGCGAAGCGATTAAATAATCATGCCAACGCTGCAACGGAAGCACGATTCGGGACGAGCGGAAGCGCGGAAATGAGGCCAGCACTGCAGCGGGAGCACGATTCGGAACGAGCGGAAGCGCGGCAATGAGGCCGCCGCTGCAGCGGCAGCGTGGTAGTCGTAGCACTGCAAATAGAAATCGGCGAAATAATAATGATATGCAGAATGGGGGAAAACGAACAATAACACCATTAGTACGAATCGTTGCAGTGGCAATGGCAACGACAATTGGCTAGGGACGGACCCAGCCCGTTTTACACACATCTTTAATCAGGAACTCCCAACTCCAAAATATTGCGTGGGCATATGTGGGGTCCCAGTTGTGGCTGCAGGCTCCCTCCTGGCCAGTGGCGCAGTTTGCAATCCGCAGGGAGACGAAGTCCAATTCTGATGTGCGAAAGACGCCATCATGCCGGACTTCCCAGGGGCCCAAGAAAGCGGCGACACTGCGCAGCTCGTGGGCCCGCAGGGAGGGCGAGGTCGGTTGTTGACGTGCGTGAAGCACCACGCCGCGGACCTCCCAGGGGCCACGAAAACGGCGGCCGTTGCGCACTCCGCAGCCCGCCAAGGGCGACGAGGTCTAGCCCTGGTGCGCGTAGGACACCACTCCGGTGGGCCTCACAGGGTTCCACGAAAGCGGCGACACTTGCACAGTTCGCACCCCCCGCTGAGGGGATAGAGAGGTCCAGTCCTGATGTGGGTGAGACACCACTTCGCTGGACCCCCAGAGCCTACGAACGAACAAACGACGGCTGCGCAGTTCACAGGTCCGTAGCGAAGGCGAACTCGAGCCTTAACTAATGTGCGTAATACACCACTGCGCTGGGCCCCATGTGCCCACGAACGAGCGATTGTTGCGCCATTGGCAAGTCCGCGGGAACGCGAGGTCTAGTCTTGGTGTGCGCAGGACACCATTCCACTGGACTTCCCTGGAGTCCGCGATAACGGCGACATGTGCGCAGTTCGCGGTTGATGTGCATAAGACACCGTTCCGATAGACTTCCCAGAGCCCACGGAAGCTGCGATGCTTGCGCACTCCGCAGCCCCGCAGCGAATGCGACAACAAATTCTGATGTGCGTAAGACGCCACTCCGATGGACATCCCAAATGCTCACGACTGCGGCGGCTGTTTCGAGCGCCGGCCACTTCCGGGAAGGAGGAGGCAGGGCGGATGAGGGAGAAGGAAAGATGAAAGAGCAGGACGAAATATGGTGATGCTGCTGATGATGATGAGGATGATGAGAATGGTGGTGATGACGATGATGATGGTGATGCTGGTGGTGGTGATGATCATGATCATGATGATGACGACGGTGGTGGTGATGATGATGTCAATGAGAAAGAAGACGACGACGAAGAGAAGGTGGAGAAGGATAGAGGAGAGGTGAGGTGACGGAGAGCGCGGTGCCCTAATTCAAAGCGAGAACCCAACGCAGGAATATTGGGCATGCACCAGTGGGACAGCGGCAGGGGGACAAGACGAGGAGGAGAAAGGGGGCGGGAAGGAGTGGGGCAATCAACGTCCCCTTCCCTATTCGTGCCGAGGACCCAACCACAAGGAGCGTTAGGTATGTTAGTAGTCGTAAACTAAAAGGAGGACTGGGAAGGAGGACGCTGGAAGACGTGACAGGAGGGCGAAGCCTAAAAAGGATGCGCTGGGGGTTCGCTCGGGCAGTCGAACCGACGGGGCGAGCCACCGCCTGACCGCGGGGGCCCTGCGCAGAGCGGTCGCGCGCGGCGCAGGTCCTCACCGTGCCGTTGGGGAGCACAATGGAGAGGCCGAGCGAGAAATTCGGCACTGTTGAACCACCTCGCGCCACCGCGGGGGACTCCGCGCAGCGACCCCGAACGTTCCCCTGCCAATGGCGGCCCATGTCTACCAGCGGCCCCGTAGGGATCGCCGCTTGGCTCGGCTTCGTCCGCAGCCTCGCGGCGGCGGCTCCTGCTGCGTAGGCGGCCGCGTCGGCGCACGAAGACCTGGGTTCTAGACTCGGGCTCGACCGCCCAAGCCGCCACGGTGCACTACGTCGCCACCCACAGGTTGGGGCCTATTTGCGCGGCCCCCCACTGCGCCATGTAGAACGTGGGCCTTGCCGAAGGGCTCCGCCAGCGTTCCGCTGATGCTCACCTGCTCCATGGGCCTCGCTAGCGGAGTGCCCTGGTGCCCCACGTGGAACTCACCCAGTCGAAGGAGCCGCTGAACACTCCCCCGAAGCGCTGCGCCTTGGCCGTCTGCAGCTCCACCCTGGCATCCTGCAGCTCCATCTCGACCATCTCGATGCAGAGGCCGCCGAGAGAGGTGAGCTTCTTCCGAAACCGAACGGACCGCGGGGTCCACGTGAGCCTCGCCCGCCGTCCAGCCGCGCCACGCCGCCCGACGCCGTTGGCCCGCCAGCGGGAAAGAAAATCATGACCTCCGCCACGGCCATCCTTGACATGCGCGACCATCGGCACTGCATTCTTTGCCCTGGCCGCCGCCGGGCGTCGCAGAGCGGCGCGGACCGCATCAGCAGCGGCCGCTTGCAAAGTGGGCGGGCGGCACAAAAGCCAATGCCGCGCTGCGCAGCTTCTCGCCGATCGCGTGGGGAGCGGGGGGCCGCTCGTCATCCGCGACCTCGTGCTCGACACGGAAGGCGCTGAAGAGCACGTCAACCTGTTCCGCCTGCGGGACGAACACCCGCGAATCGGTCTTCAGAACCGAACGCACGTTCGGCACCTCCTCCACTGGCTCGCAGGGGATGACTGGCGCTGCACTCGGAGACGAAAGCAACTACAATCGGCGAAGACGCGCTTCGCATGCGTCGCGCCTCCGCCTCCGCGCCAACAGGCAGCGGTCGCGCGATGTCAACCTCACGCGAGGGTATGAGCCACCACGCCTTCGGGCAGCCTCCCTGTGCCTTGATGTTCGCCCCGAATCAGTCACCGCCACCCGCCACCAAGGAGGCTGCACGCATCGGGTCCCAGTTCGCGTCGCGAAGGCTCGGGGTTGGTCGAAGGCGCCGCAACGGCGCGTTGAACCGAAATGGGACTTGGGGGAGGATTCGGGAGGGAGGAGGTGGTGTCGGCAGGAGGAGGAGGAGGAGGAGGAGGAGGAGGAGGAGGAGGAGGTGGGACATGAGGCGGAGGAGGAGGGGAGGAGCAGGAGGAGAAGGAGGAGGAAGAGGAGGAATAGGAGGAGGAGGAGGAGGAGGAGGAGGAGGAGGAGGAGGAGGAGGAGGAGGAGGAGGAGGAGGAGGAGGATGAGGATGAGGAGGAGAAGGAGGAGGAGGATGGAGGAGGAGGAGGAGGAGGAGGAGGGCTCGGTAATTGAGGCCCCTCTACGTAACTGAGCCTCAGTGACAGAGAGTCTCAGGCCCGGGAGGAGCTGAGGAGCGTCTTGCCCCACAAGCCACCAGGTGCAAGCCCAAGGCGTGGACCCGCACGTCCAGCAACAGCCGCTCCAGCAGCGCCCGCGGCGCCGGGACGCGGAGCAGCAGGCCGTGCAGGCCAAGCAGCGGGAGCACCAGCGCGACCTGCTGCGGCGCGGCTGGCGTCTCGCGAGAGCCCTTTTTGCTGCGCTCCGTGGCGCGCCTCCTCCTCCTCCTCCTCCTCGTTTTCCAGTTTTCCAGTTTCATCCTAGGTCTCATGCAAGCACAAGCCCAGGTTCAAGGCCGAAACAAAACGCTACAGGGAGGAAAGAGGCTGGGGCGGCCCGAGGCGAAGGGCCGATCCAGGAAGCTCCCCCTTCCGTAGCTCGCGCAGCTCTCCGAGCTTTTTCGCAGGCCTGCACGGCCCCCCAAGCCGCAGGCCCACCTTCGTGGAAGCAAACCCTTCGCATTTGTTGCGGCAAATTACGGGCATCTCGGGTCCCTCCTCCTCCTCCTCCTCCTCCTCCTCCTCCTCCTCCTCCTCCTCGGCCTCCTCGGCCTCCTCGGCCTCCTCGGCCTCCTCCTCCTCCTCCTCCTCCTCCTCCTCCTCCTCCTCCTCTTCCTCCGCTTCCTCTCTCCTTCTCTTCCTCCGCTTCCAGCTTCTCCTCCTCCTCGTCCTCCTTCACCTCATCCTCCCTCCCTGCTCCTCCTCCCTGCTCCTCCCCCTTCTCCTTCTCCTTCTCCTCCTCCTCCTCCTCCTGCTCCTCCTCGAGCGTAGCCCAAGAGTCCTGGTGCAGCTCCCTCAGCCGCGGCGCGAGGTAGGTCTCGCTACCTGCGCTCTGACACACCTGCAGATCCCTCGCAGCTTCGCGGGGGCAACTGGGGGTGTGTGCTTGCTGCATTCGTGATGAAGATAGAAGGCAACGATCGAGGGGAGAAGAGACTCACGAGAGGGGGCAAGGAGACCGAGGCGAGCGATGGGACAGACAGGCAGAGCACGGGCCGAAATACACGTGATGAGACGGATAAAGTGAGGACAACTCCAGAGGTGCCTGAAGTTGCACGGGCTGATGCACCCAAAGTAACATTGCGAGACTTCCTGAAACGCAGAGGGGGTCACCCAGCCGCCGCTGCTCCTCCTCCTCCCCTTCCTCCTCCTCCTCCTCCTCTTCTTCCTCCTCCTCCTCCTCCTCCTCCTCCTCCTCCTCCTCGTCCTCCTCCTCCCCCTCATCATCATCACCATCACCACCCTCACCACCCCCACCCCCACCCCCACCCCCACCACCACCACCACCACCACCACCCAAGCCATCATCATCATCATCATCATCATCATCATCATCATCATCATCATCATCATCATCATCATCATCAGCATCATCATCATCATCAGCATCATCATCATCATCACCATCACCATCACCATCAGCATCATCAGCATCATCATCATCAGCATCATCATCATCATCGTCATCATCATCATCATCATCGTCATCATCATCATCATCATCACCGTCGTCGTCATCAGCATCATCACCAGCAGCAGCAACACCATCATCGTCATCGTCATCAACATCGGCATCGTCAACATCACCATCATCAGCATCATCAGCAGCAGCATAATCATCGTCATCATCGGCATCATCATTACCATCGGCATCAGCATCATCAGCAGCAGCATCAACAGCATCAGCATCCTTATCACATTATCCGAATCAGCATCACCAGCATCATCATCATCATCATCACCATCATCATCATCACCATCATCGGCATCGTCAACATCACCATCATCATGATGATCATCATCATCATCATCATCATCATCATCATCATCATCATCATTATTGTCATCACCATCGTCATCCTCATCACAATCAGCATCAGCATCATCGTCGTCATCAGCATCATCGTCATAGTCATCATCATCAGCAGGATCAGCATCAGTATCATCGTTGTCCTCATCATCATGTTAATTATCAGCATTATCATCAGCATGCTTGTTACCATCATCACGAGCAGCATCAGCATCACCACCATCATCATCATGAACATCAGACCCACCAACGCCATCACCATCCGCGTCATGACTATCATCAACATCAACAGCATCGTCATCAGCATCATCATCAACAGCACCATCAGCATCGTCATCACCACAATCACCATCATAATCATCATCATCATCATCATCACCATCATCATCATCATCGTCATCATCATCACATTCATCAACAGGATGAGCAACATCATGATCATCATCAGCACCTTCGTCACCACCACCAGCATCATTGTCAGCATCATCAACAACATCATAATCATGTTTGTTTTCCTCCTCCACCTCCTCTCCCCCCGTTTCTCTTCCTCCTCCTCTTCCTTCTCCTCCTTCTCTTCTTCCTTATCCTCCTCCTCCTGTCCGTCCTCTCCCTCTCCTCCCTCCTCGTCCTCTTGTCTCCCTCATCCTGTTGCTATTTCCCCGATCCGTGCTTCGAAGCGGGTCGAGAGCGCGCCCCGTCTCCGTCGTCGGCGTCGGCGTCGGCCTCGACCACGACGTCAACATCGTCGTCGGCGTCGTGCGTGTTCGTGGTGCATGGTGTTCTGCTCTTCCCTCCACCTCAGAAGAACAACACGAGGTAAAACGCTCGGCTGTCCACGCATATTTCTTTGATCGCGCCAGAGAGGTCCAGCGCCGATCCAAAACATCCGCGCGCACCTGCAAAACATTATGCGTACGCAGTGGTCCTCATATCCTAAGATGTGGCTATTGTATCACTCAGACGCCTCCGACTCACACCTCCAATCTCCGTCTCCCCACACTCCTCCTCTTCCTCACCCAGACTCAATCATACTTAGACACACTCGTACGCGGACTCAGTCCTACTTAGACTCACTCACACTCAGGCTCACTCATAGACAGACTCACTCACTCTCAGGCTCACTCGCACTCATAATCAGGTTGCTCACACTCGGACTCGCTCACACTCAGACTCACTCACAAAGTTGTGGGGATGTCTCAAGCGGCTTGCCTGTTTGGTTGCTTGGAATTTGCCGCTTTCGCAACTGATTGTGATGATGTCTTGAGCGAGGCGCTGGTTTCAACTCCCCAGGGAGGGGCCGCCAAGGGGTATTGCACGGGACCGATCGCGGCCAGATTGTTAGGATGTCTCGGGCGGTTTGCCTGTTTGGTTGCCTGGGCTTCCCCACTTTCACACAGATTGTGAGGATGTTTCCAGTGAGGCACTGGCTTCAGCACCCATAAGGGGGGCCGCCAGGTGGCTTTGCACAGGACCTTTCGCGGCCAGATTGTGAGGATGCTGGTTGCTCGGACCTCGGCACTTTCACAAGCAGGTTGCGAGGATGTCTCCAGCGAGGCGCTGGTTTCAGCACCCCAAAGGGGGGCCCGCCAGGGGGTAGTGCACGGGCCCGTTCGCGGCCAGTTTGAGGGGATGCATCGAGTGGCTTGCGGGTTTGGTGGCTTGGACGTCTCCGATTTTCGATCAGATTGAGAAGATGTATCGAGCGAGGCGCTGGCTTCAGCACCCCAAAGGGGAACTGCCAGAGGTTAGGACACTCAACCGTTCGCGCTCAGACTGCGATGATGCCTCATGTGGTCTGCCTCTAGAGCCCAGATTCCTTTGCTTCATGTGTGAGCGCAAAATGGTGCTGTGCGGGTGCCAGAGCAGATCGTAAGGATGTCCCGAGCGAGGCGCCGGGAGGACGAGGAGGAGGAGGAGGAGGAATCGGAGGCAGAGGAGGGGGTTCTCGTCCTCCTCTTTCCCTTCTTCCTCAACAATTACACAATATGAAAATACTCTCCCACTTCCCCCGATGGCGTCCCGAAGATATCCGCCCCCCCCCCCGCGTACTGTTTTTTACACACCGGATTCACGGGAAACGGGTTTTCGCCTGCGTTTTTTTTCAAAATGCTGCTCTCGCTGAGGCGCCGGCCTCATTTCTGCTCCCGAATCGTTCCGAATCGTGCTCCCGCTGCAGCGTGGGCCTCATTTTCGGATCGGTGTTTGGCCTCCGTCGTTCAGGATGGCGTTCTCGCCCCAGCGCGGGCCTCTTTCTCGCGCGCCCATCCGCCCGCCACCACCGCGCCGCACCGCCACCACCACCACCACCACCACCACCACCACCACCACCACCACCACCACCACCCACACCAGCACCACACCAGCACCAGCACCAGCACCAGCACCACACCACACCACCACCACAACCACGCACACACGCACGCACGCACGCACGCGCACCACCACCCACTACGCACGCGCGCGCGGAGCCACAGGTCCGCTACGACACGCGTCCGCGGATAGAGAAAATCAGCGCCATGGTAAGGGATGGGAGGGAGGGGTAGGACGTCAGATATGACGCGAGCGCACCTAGATTGTCCCCCTCCCCCTCTCCCTCATCCTCGTCTCCTCCTCATCACTCCTTCTCGTCCTGCTCCCCTCGTCCTTCATTCCTCACCACTCCTCTCCTTCCCCTCGTGTTCCCTCCTCTCCCTCTCGCCCTTACTCCTGAGGCAGATCGTGGGGATGCCCCGAGCGAGGCGCTGGCTTCAGCATCCAAAAGGTGTGGGCGGCTGTCAGTGCTTACAGACAAACGCTCTAGGCGAGACGTGCCAGGAAAATGAGATACCCATATGGGACGCACAAAGACATACTCATACTACATGTCCTCCTTGGAGGCGCGCGTCCGACCCGAACATATAGTATACCCATCTTGTAGTATATCGTTTCCCGAACGGTGTGGCCAGAAAGCGGCCACCACGACGCATATACTGTAAGATTTCTCGGTGCGCGCGTCGCCCCTGGGGGGGACGACGCACATACAATATAAATATGTTGGGGTGACGTCGAACATACGGGGATCTCCGCGTCGAGTAATTTTTCTTCGGCTCGAGCGGATCCATTCATCCCTCCGGCTGGACAAAATCGAGCAACATCGAACTGGGACATCGGATCGGAAAGGCACTGGATCGAGCCGCATCGGCACAAGTCGGAATCGAATGGGGTCAGCCGCGTCAGGATGCACAACAACGCCGTGCGAACATCAAATCGCATCGGATGGTCGGCACATCGGAATCGAATCGGATCGGGCCAGCCGGAATCGGCATCGAATCGGATCGATCGGATCAAAATGTGCCCTGGCTGGGTGCTGAGAAGGCTGGAGTGCCTGCCAACAGGCGGGGCGACCGCTTGGATCGGAGCGGGCGAAGAGGGGAACACTCTCAGAACATAGGAGAGGATGCGCGATAATGAGCGTTTCGAGCGGGGCTGGCCATCGAGAGTGGCCAAGGATGGACCGAGGAGGCACGGATACAATGGCACCCTTGGGAAAATGACCCATCCTTACTCTCGATCTCTCTCGACTGTAACAGAGGGGCAACTGGCTTCTCTGGCGCCTCACGGCACCTGGAGGCGCCCATGTGCCGGGAAAGGCGCCCATGTGCCGGGAGAGGCGCCTGGCGGCGTGGCCCGCTCCGTCCGACCCGCTCCTGGAAGGCTTCGATTGCCATCGCCCCCTTCTGCGCACCGCCGAAGGTTGGCGGCGCATTGCGCACAGGGGGGCAGAGGGAGGGAAAGCTTCTTGGAAGGAGGCTGCTTCTTAGAAGGCGCCAGCCTCCCCCTCCCCCTTCCTCCTGCCCCCTTCTGCGCACCGCCGACAGACCGGCGCGGTGGTGGTGGCCGGGTCCACCTCGCGGGACTTGTGGTAGTGCGCCCTGGCCAGGTGCACGTCCTGCGGCACGCCGAGGCCGAACTGGTGCATGAATGCAAGGTTGAAATACCCCCTCGCAACGAAGGACTGCATCCACAGGCCGGTCACGGTCGTCTCTGCCGTCCTCCTGTATCTTGCCAGCGAGGCCTCGTAGTCCACCGCCTGGGGCCTGATCTTCACCTCTCGGGCGGGTGTTGAGGATGGGTGACCTAAGTGGGGGGTGAAGCCCTTTAGGGCTCTTTTCTTCACCCCCCCACTTAGGTCACCCTCCCTGAACACCCGCCCGAACCTCGGGAGAAGGCGACGGCTCACTATTGCCGGCACCGTCGTCGGCATCGTCCTCGCCGTCCTGGAACGACGCGGACATCCCCCAGCCGTAGAATGCGTAATCTCCGAGGCGCAGCTCCGATGACGGGCTGCCCTGCTCCGCAGACATCTCATAATAACGCTGCGCCAAGATCCTGCCATGCTGCCGTGTCGCTTCCGCCGTGCTGGCATCTTCTGTCGGTGCATCGCCTGGGAAGAGTAAAGAAGACTGGCCAACATCGAACATGTGCGCTACGTTCATCTGGGCCACTTCGTGCCCTGTCTCGGCGAGTTTCAGGTAGAGCAGGGCCGCCCTGTCTGGACTCTTCTCGCTCAGCGCGGTGGCATCTGCAAGCTTGTCAGCGACCCACGAGCCTCGCTCGCAAACGGTCCTGAGCAGCTTCGCGGCAATGTCGCAATTCACTGGTGCGCCGATACCGTTGAGGTACATGATCGCCAAGGAGTAAGCAGCGGGCGTATGTCCGCGGTCCAGTGCCTGAGTGTAATGGAGCACGGCTCTCTGGAAACTCTGCGTGGTGCCTGTGCCAGTCAGGTACATGCTCGCCAAGTTGAACATGCCATCGCTGGACCCCTTGTCGGCGGACTCGTTGAAGTGGCGGAAGGCGAGCTTGTAATTTCGCGCGTGCACGCTCGTGCCCCTGAAATAAAGATAGCCGAGGCCGTTGTGCCCCAACTCGTCCCCACGAAGCGACGCTGAGAGGAAGTATCCATAAGCAGTGTCCAGATTCTGCGGGATGCCCAGGCCGAGGCAATACATGTAACCCAGGAGGCCCTGAGCTGCTGGATGGTCGGCGGTGGCCGCCATGGTCAGGTACTGCCGCGCCTTGTCATAGTCCTGCCTGAAGCCCTCAATGCCGAGAAGCCAGCGCTTCCCTATGGCGTAAGCGACGGCAACGTCTCCGCTCGCCGCCATCTGAATGAAGAGCTGCATCTCGGCGGAGCTGACGACCTTGCGCTCCTCCTGGCGGACATTTATGCGAACGAGCTCCACGGCCTGGGGCATGCCGGCGCTGTAGATATTGACGACCCTCATCGCTACGTCGATATGGCTAGAGCCCAGGAGCATGTCCACTAATTACGCTTCCCCCTTTTCCCTCCCCCTTCTGAGGGGCAACGATAGGGAGGGGACTGGCTTACCAAGGGCTCCCAACTTCGCGCTTCGCGCTGCGCGAAGCGCGAATAACTTCGCGCTCTCGCGCCGCCCTCCCAAAGGGAGAATAGGAGGACGAGGAGGAGGGGGAGAAGGAACGAGGACCGCGAAGCGCGAAGCGCGAATAACTTCGCGCCCTCGGGGGAGCCCTTGACTAATTACGCAGCGCGAATAACTTCGCGCCCTCGAGGGCGCTCTTGTTTTCCCTCCCCCTTCTGAGGGGCAACGATAGGGAGGGGACTGGCTTACGGGGGGGAAACATCAAGCTGGAATCGGCGACGCACCGCCGATAGACCGGCGATGGGCTCCCGACAGCAGAGCCCAAATTTCCTGGGCGGGGTAGGATATCGGGGGCCCCATCGGCGAGGAGTTGGCGATGGGGGTCCACGAGTTCTCTGCATTGAGGCCCGCGGCCCAGATTTCCACCTCTGGGCGCTTCTACGCGCTCCCGGGATTCCCCGCGTGACTGTTCTGGAGTCCGAGAGGGCCCAGGATACCTCCGAGACCGCTCCAAGATGGCCCCAAGACGGCCGAAGAGGCCCTCCAAGAAGCTCCAAGAGGGCCCCGACAGGCCCCAGAGGAGGAGCACGAACCGGTAGTTCGAGCCCCTCGCCTCAAGATGGCCCCCGAGACCGCGAGCAGGCCCCGAAGAGGCCCCCCACAAGCTCCTGGAGGCCCCCACGAGGCTCAAATCAGGCCCCAAGATGCCCCCAAGAGACCCCGAGAGGCCCCCAACACACACCACAAAACCGAATCCAACAGGCTTCCGAGAGGCCTCCCAAGAGATCCCAACAGGCATCCCAGAGGCATCTGACAGGCATGGTGGCGGGATGGGCCGAAGGCCATTAGCATGTATCCGCCGCCCCCTGTGGTCTTGCCACAGGGGTACACTGAACGCCACATGTTAGGTAAGTGTTGGCCCTTTCGCAATCATTTCTAGGGGCTTTCGGCCCAACCCGCCGGCCACCCGCAAAGGCGCGCAAAGACGCGAGAGGACGCGCACGGGTTGGAGGCCTGGAAATTGGCACCAACACCAGCACAGGGGGGTGCCTCCAGGGGGAAGATGATCCTAGATTGCGGTGTTGGTGGTAATAGTTCGGCCAACTTGGAAGCCAGAATATTACCACCATCACCGAGATCGGGATCTTCTTCCCTCGGTGGAGGCACACCGCCGATCTTGGTGTTGGTGTCAACCTCTAGGCCTGCGCACGGGGGGGAAACACCCGATGACTCGCCTCCACGAAGGCCCGTAAACTTCCCAAGTCGTCGGTCTTCCCGCTCCAGTCGGCCCGAGCAGGGCCTCCCAGACGGCCGCGATGGCCCCGAGAGGGCCCAAAATGGGCCCAAGATGTCTCCAAGACGGGCCGAGACGCCTTCAAGATGGCATCAAGATCGCCCAAGAGGCACCCAAGAGGCTTCCAGGAGGACCTCCAGGAAGCCTCGAAGAAACCAATAACATTGATTTCCTGAAATGTTGTTGGGTTTGGGCGTTTGCTCATCTTCGGCTTTCCAGTGGCCCAAGACGGCCCCAGAGGCCACTAAGATGGCTCCAAGAGCGCCCAAGAGGCCTCCGAGATGCCGCCCTGACGGCCCAAGAGCGCCCCAAGACAGCCCCAAGAGAACCTCAAGACGGCCCAGGAAACCAAAGTTTACCCAAAATGGCTCCAAGACACGGGCCAGGAACGCCCTCAGACGGCCAAGTGGCCTCCCAGGGAGCCTCCTGAAGGCTCCCAAGAGGCCTCCAGGAAACACCCAGGAGGCCCCGAGAGTGCCGCAAGAGGCTCCGTTTCTTTTTCCTCCCCCACGTGTTCCCCGAAGGGTTTCCACAAGGGCTGGGGGAACACGTAGTCCGATAGCCGATAGTTTAGCCGAGCTCTGGCCGCAACGTTCGGCCTCATAGGCGCTTCCGAAAGGCAGGGGCCGGCTGTGATTCGCCGTAGGCGTCTTCTATACATGTATATGTATGTACGTGTGTATATAGTCATATGAATATACATATATAGACACGTATATATAAACACATGTCTACCTATACGTAGGTATACATATGTGGGGGGAAGACGACACTGGTCACATACGATCCTTCTCATCCCTTCTCTCATTCTACATATTCCCACATCCTCCCTTTTCCCCGCTCATCGCTTCATGTTCCTCCTCCTCCTCCTCCTCCTCCTGCCCCTCCTCCTCCACCGCCTATTTCTGTTCCTCCTCCTCCTCTTCCTCCTCCGCCTCCTCCTCATCTTCCTCCACCTCCTCATCTTTCCTCTTCTCCTCCTCCTCCTCGTCTGCCTCCTCCTTCTCCTCCTTCTCCTCAATATCCTCCTCCTCCTCCTCCTCCTCCTCCTGCATCTCATCCTCCCCCTTTTCCTCCTCCTCCTCCTCCCCCTCCTCCAAGGCGGCAGGCGCCGTGGCATGCCTTGCGTGTCCGATAGCGAACCTGCCCCCAGGCCCCCGCCCGCCCAGGCGCGAGGTCGTTCTTCCACTGCACCCACGCCCCGATATCGCTCTCCTGCCTGGCACCGCCGCGACCGCAGGCGGCGTGCCAATGCCAGGTTCTTCTTGCGCGGTCAGCTGGCGAGGGAGCGGCTCGACAAGCATCACGGCTCTCAAGCTCCCATGCGAGGCGCAGGCGCCGGCGGCGATCATGACCGCGGCGCCAGCACACAAGGGAGGAGGAGCCAGCCCCAGAAGGAGCCACGATGGGCATGCGCGGCGACACGCCAGTGCGGCTTCCAAGGCAACTACGCCAGTAATGAGAATTGTTACCAGTGCGGCCGCTCTCGTCGTGGGGTTCCTGATCCCACTTTTCTTCCTCGACAGCGGCAGCCATCAAACTCATGGCCACGGCGAGCTTATCGCCCCAGGTCGGGAGGGGACTCATCCAAGCAGGACAAGGACGCCGGCGTGGACAAGCCAGCCGACGCCGTCGCACAAGCACGTCGTGCTCTCCAGGCTCTGCGGAAGCTCGGATTGCAAGAAGATAGTGCAGTCATTCAGCAGGCTCGTCGGGATTTGCAGAATGCCGAAGAGAAAGAGCAGCAGACTCGGACTCCAGACGACATGCTACGTCGGTCGCTCGACCGCCACACGGCGAATACCAGGGAGGTGGAGAAGCTGCGCAAGGCTGTCAAAGTGCTGGAGGACGACCTTCAGACCAAAAGGGCAGCGCTCGCGACCGCCTCCACAGAGTTGCAGAACATTCAGGCCGAAGTCAACATGGCGAGGACCGCAGCGTTGGCATCCACGGCCTCCTCAGCAGCACCGACGAGCGAGACACCTTCGTTGCAGGACGCAATCGGTCGCCCCCAGACGGTTGTGGCGGGCGCGCCCGCGGCCATCACGGCAGGCGATCCGCAGGTTATGCTAGACTCGCTCACGCAACAGCTCAGCCACTTGCAGGGTCTGGTGCAGCAGCAGCCTGGGCGCGCACCTCAGGCGGAGTCGGCGGCACCTACGGCAGCGCCGCAAACACCTGCGACACCAGTTATTACTGCCGTTGCCGCTGCAGGCGCAATGGCCCCAAGTACTCCAGCGCATCCTTGGCAGCAGCACTTCGACGAGCAGGAGGCTCGCGATGCGGCCGTGCAGCAGGACGCGCATGTGCAGCGTCTGGTGCGTTGTCTTCTTTGATATGCCGCGACTGTTCCAAGGGGAAGTGTGGTCGCTAGATGACCTGCCCCTTCGTGAATTGGTAGCTCCTCAAAATCCTGGGCGTGGTTCAGGTGCTGTCGCCCATGCTCCGAGGACGCGGAGAATCCCGTCAGGAAGATTACAGTTCTCGGCTCGCCCTGGTGCCCGTCGTGCGCCTCGACGTTCCAAGAGGAAGCCGTTCACTTTCATAACTTACAATGCCAATGGGTGGTGCAGGCTACGCGATTTCTTACAGGATGGCGCGGCTGGTGCTCTCATTGTTGCGCCCCAGGAGGTGCGAGTTCGAGCCGACCAAGAGACGGCAGGGCGAAGAATGGTGTCATCGCAATGGGTGGAAAGCTTTCATCACTGACTGTTTGACGGGACCCACTGGTAAGCCGATGGCTGGCGTAGGCCTCTTCGTTCGACAACATATTGGGACCATCTACCTGGGCGCGTTGCCTGGAGTAGTTGATCATGTGCTCATCAAGTCGTGGTGCGTGGCAGTCTCCATTCACGCAGGCTCTCGCGGTGGCTTTATCGCAGGCAGTCTCTACTTGGAGGAAGGCCTTAGGCTGGCTCATGATAACACTCCTCGCTTGGAGGCGCTGGGACACATGCTTAGATTCTACAGGGCTCCGTACATCATTGCTGGCGACTGGAACGTGAGCCCGCAAGTTTTGAGTGGCAATGTGTTCGTGGAGAGGGTCGACATCCGGTCGTCGCGCCTGAAGGATCTCATCGCGTGTCAGCTTCGGGCAAATACACGTTCCTGGACTACTGGCTCGCGTCCGACTCCATGGCCGCTGAGATGGACAACGCTCGGCGAATTGATGACTGCCCAGCCCGACCACATTCTCCAATGAGCGTCGAGGTCGGCCCGAGACCTCGTGCACGACAAGTGGTTCATCTTCAAGCCCCTCGTGTTCTACCTGGCGAGCCCAGTCGCCCCCCGCGCCTGGCTGAGGATTCTGATGATGATGACGAGGATGCTGTACCCTTAGGCGATCCAGGATTTGACTGGGTGCATAAGATGCGTCAAGACTCTGCGTTGGGTGCAGGGGCTCCTGATGAACGAGCGGGGCGTCTTAATTGTCAGCAGCTCTACGCGGGCGTGGAGAAGGAGCTTTCGCCGCTGTTTGACTGCGACAACTCCGACAAGAAACAGGGCAGAGGACATGATGTCGTCTACCGTCGTACCGCAGCTGGCGGCGCGCTGTCACAGACGCAACCTGCTGGCACTACCCACTCGAGGGCGGTCAGAACCTTGCAGCGCCGCCTCGGGGATCTCGCTCATATCCTGTGCAAGCACGGCACCATCCCGTTGCAGAGGCACAACGTGATTTGGAAGCCTCTTCTGGATTTTGCTGAAGGGCGAGGTCGGCTTCGAAGTTTGGTCAAGTCGCTGGAGCCCGAGCTCATCCACGAGGACACCTACTACATGCTATGCATTTTCGCCCAGCCTGCCGACTGCCACATCATCATGCTGCGCGCGGTCGCGGCGCCGCTGTCTGCTCTGGCCGCTCGTGAGGAACGGCGCCTAGGCCAGGCTCGTGGGACGGGGTTTGTCAAATGGCTTAAGGGCTGCCTCAGTAGTCAATCTAAGCCTGTTCACTGCTGGACGAAACCTCGAGGGTGGCAACTGTCTCAGGTACACACTTCCCTGGGACCGTCCAGTCACGTCGACGAGGTAGCTAACGTTCAGAAGGATGTCTGGGAGGACATCTGGGATGGTGGGTCTTCGCCAGCGCCCGTGGAATCGCTCATCCCTGAGATGGACAATCTTCGTGAGATGGGTCCTCGTTTGCCGCCGATGGGGACTCAGGAGCTCCGAAGGTTTGCCACGTCTTTCCCGCTAGGACTGCTATAGGTGCGGACGCCTGGAGGCCCAAGCATTGGGCGCTGGTATCCAACGGGGCTCTGTCTTTTCTGGGATAGGTATTGCATTTATGTGAGTTCTGGGGCTCCTGGCCAGATTACCTTCGGCACGTTCATATTGTTTTACTTCAGAAACCGACTGGAGGTTACCGACCGATCGCACTCTTGGTTTCGATATACAGAGTATGGGCTACGGCTCGCATCGTGCACGTACGTGAATGGGCGAATCAGTTGCACAGGCCTTTCCTAGCACTCGGCACTGGTCGCTCTACGACGGACGCGGCGGCCAGAGTTCTACTGCATGGGGAGGCTCACTCCCCGACGAAAAAGCCGTCTCGTCACGACGTTGTTTGCTTGCATGCCATTGTCGACATCGAGAAGTGCATCGATCGGGTAGTCTGGACTTTGATCACATATGCGGCGCGCAAGCATGGTTTCCCTGGGGCTCTTGTTTGTCTGGCACTACGCATGTACACGTAGTGATCGTTCGTGAGAACAGTGGGTTTCCTCCCGCCTCGCAGCCTCCTCTCTGCTCTTGTCCTCTCCCGCTGCCGTGTTTCTCAAGGCTCCGAGGAGCCGCTTGCATTTTGGGGTGGGCGGGCGGGGCCATAGCACGGGCACTCTGAGGAGTGCTGGGTAGTGGCTGGGCCAGGCCCCCCCCTCCAGTGCGGGCGGGGGCTCCGGAGGGGAGCCCCGCGGCCCGCAGCAGAGTGAGGCCCGCGGATCCATCCTCGGTGGCGCGCCTGGTCGGGCGCAGCGGCGGGGAGGCATGAGGGCGCTCCACAGCATTGAGTGCACGCTTGCGCTAGCTGTTGGGGCGCTGGTCACCTGGCTGGACTCGTCGTTCGGCGTGAGCTGGTATGCGACTGTGCACGCGACGGCCACCATGGCGAGCCCCGAGGAAGGAGGCCATGAACGGGCACACCCCGATGAGGAGGGCGCCCCTGATGAGCAGCAGGCTTCGCCGGAGGAGACGCGTGGAGCCAGCTGCAGTGCCACGGACAGTGACGAGCTGCTAGCGGTGGGGGCGCCGGTCAGGCCACCTCCATCAGCGGGGCTCCCTGCCCCGAACGAGCACTTGGTCACGGACCCGCCGCCAGCCATGGCCCATGGCCGGTCTGGACGAGCGCTCTGCCGAAAGCAGCGGGAGAGACCAGGAGTACCACCGCTACTACGGCTACTACTACGCCGACGACCTCCCAGTGGAGGCGAGGCCGGAGCCCCCTCCCAGGAGCTCCTTGGCGGAGGAGGAGACGGAGACGCCCAGGAGGCTGGCTCCGACCCGGGACGAGGTCAGGCGGGAGAGCCAGGCTGAGGAGGCGCGAGCCGCAGAGGAGAGCCTTCCCCCGCCCCCGCCGAGATCGGGCGGCGTCGTCAACGCCACTGGGGAAGGCAAGGCACCGCCGCAGCAGGACGCCCCTCCCCTCGATGCCGAGCCGAAGCTGCCGCGCTTCTCCAGGAAGAGAGTCAGCGCAGGAGTCGAGGCTGCACTGAAGTGGCTGGGAGAGAGGACGGGCTATGCCTTGGGCGCCCTCCTCCACCAACTCATCGCCTTCATCATGGGACTGGTGGACTCCATGGGCCACTACATGCTCGGCGCCTACTGGGCCAGGCTGCAGTGGGCTGCTATAGCCATGGTGGTGATCGCGGTTAGCACCGTGCTGAGCTCCACCGTAGGCGTTGTGATCTGGTTCGTGGGCACGGCATGGAGATACCTGACACTACTGTTCTCCACGATGAGAGGCTTCGCGCAGGGCAGCAAGTCAGGGCACGACGTGAAGCTGGCGCTGGACGGCAACACAGCCGCAGCGCTCACCTGGCATGGCAGTGCCGAGGCCCTCGAGATTGGCGAAGACTACATCAAGAACGAGGTCCGAGGTCGAGGAGGAGGGGCAGAGAAGATGATGCCCAACGACCTCATCGTCAGTTCGGGAGGCTCCGTGGCTAGACTTGAACAGGGCCCACTTAAGGGTGGCCGGCTCACTCGCCACGGGTACGTCTACAAGTTTCGGGAGGTGAAGGGGAGTTCGCATCGGCACCCGAAGGCGGACCTGCAGGCTACCCGCGACGACGACGGTATCGGGATGGTCCACCTGTGCGCCACTACTCCGTGTACGCTTCCCGCTGGGGACAAGGCGATGGTGCATATCTGCTCGTCGTGCGTCGCGCCCCACAGCTCCCCGATCAACGTGGGGGATCTGGCCAAGCTCTCCCCCGCAGGCCGGGCCCGCGCAGGCGGGGGGCTCTGCTGTGCCTGGGCGGGCCGAGGCGTAGGAAAGGCAATGGGGCGACTACTCAGGTGCTGTGCCCGAAAGAGGATGAGGCACCCCAAGCCGGGGCACCCCGCCAGCAAGGCGGAGGAGATGGACCCCAACTCGGAGACGGAGTCGGAGCCCAGCGTTGACGTCTGCCAGGCCGACCAGGTGGCCTACCTCGCCGATGGCAGCACGCAGGTCCTGAGCGCTCAGTGCTGCAGGGACACTGCCAGGCAGAGTCCAGTTTTCCTCTTGGTGGAGGATGCTGCTATCTCGGACACCCGCGACCTGCAGGAGGAGGCCGGCACTTGGACTTTCCGCGCGTGCGTGCACCACGCGGGTACCTACGAGAGCCAGGCAGCTCGGCGGAAGTGTGCGCGCTCACAGTGCCACCGCGCCCATGTGATTGAGAAAGACGGCTTCCCGCTGCGCACGGCACACACGGCCGATCGCGCGGTGGGCTGGCGGAGCCGGTCCGCAACTCCCCATCGAGATGGCGAGGATGGCGATCAGCGCCCAGGAGGTGCAAGGCCAGAGAGGAGGAGTGAGGAGCGTGTGGCTCGTCGCGCGCTGGCGGCCGCCAGCCGCAAGGGCAGCCCAGCCAAGGCCGAGGCGGACGTGGTCTGGCTTATCCACGTTCGTGACCATCTGGCATCAGAGGGATCGGAGTGGGACGCATACTACAGCTTCCCCGCCCGCTTTATCGGCCCGACGAAGAACGGCAAGAGCGACGACCCTCGTACGGACGTGGAGGCGATGGGCTTTGGGTTGACCTTCTCCGTCTCGGATGGGGCCTTCGCCCCCCCCAGGCCCGAGCTGCTCGACGAGTTCGTGGAGGCGCAGCCGCCCGCGATCTGCTGGCGGTCTGGCGCAGCGCTGCGCCTGTCGGACCACGGGGACAGCACGAACTACCGCGGTGACTCCTTGAGCCCTGCATCAGCCATCGCCCTGAGCAAGGACCGCAATCGGCACCTCATGGCCAAGCGGGCTCGGTCGCGAAATCGCAGCACTACCCCTACTCGTCAGGATACCCACGACGATTTCGACGCAAAGCTGCGCAGAGCCCAGGCACAGGACGAGGAGCAGAAGTGCCAGGACCCGAGGTTAACCCTCGTTGCGGCCTACCTCACCAAGCGCGCCGACGGCCTCACAGACAGCGCAGCCAGAGGAGTCATCTCGGCGGAGAGCGGGATGGGCAAGCATGAGCTGCTGGCGGAGCTGATCGAGGCGGCGGACACGCTGCAGGGGGGAGTCAGCGAGGTCGGCGTCAGTCTTCTTCGAGGGTGCCGCGACCTCTGGAGTCGAGAATTGGAAGGCGGTGAGGGTAGCCCGCGCCCAGGAGCAGCGGGCGGGCCGCCACTCCCCCCTCCAGCACGCGCTCCGCATGATGGTTACACGAGGCGGCAGGAGGAGGCTCGATGCCGGCGGCCTCTGCACGGGTTCCTCCCGAAGGCCAGGCGGGCCCGACTCTGCCCCCGCCGGGGCTGGGTTTCCTCGGCTTCGGGCAGGGGCCGCCACTGCGGCCGGAGGCGCGGCCAGGTTTCAACCCGAGCGCGTTCTACGGATCTGGGGGAGCCAGCTCGACTACACCCTGGACGGCTCCACCGCCCACGTCGCCCTCCTTTGTGGAAATGGCGACTCGCCCTAGGGAGTGGCACGCTGGTGCGCCCTCCCTGCCGCAGGAGGAGAAGGTGCTGGCAGCGCCCACGGCGGAGTCCGAGGTTGGCATCGGCCTGCAGAACCTCGTGCGCGAGCTGGGAAGGGCCAACAAGCACGCAGAGGCGGCGGGCGGCGCAGCCAAGGGCACGCTGGCCAGCATTGGGCGCGCGGAGGAGTAGCTAGTATTCATGGCCAGGGGGTGCGACTACTACACGGTCACGCTGTGCCCAGGACTGCTCGGCAAGGATGCCTTCCACGCGTTGAGGTCCGTGGGTCAGAACTCGAGGCCACTCTTCAGGTCCATCAAGTTCCCCACCAACATCACCAATAGTATCGCGTACGGCTTCGCGTCGTTCCAGCACGGGGGGCGCGATCACCTGCACCTGCCGGACTACTGCCTCAGCTGCGCGAACTTTCCGAGGACGACGGAGGCGGACATGGACGGTTACGTGCCCCCGAAGGACTACAAGTTAGAGACACGCCCGAGGCACGCGTCCACCCCTCAGCACTGGTTCCAGGACGCCAAGCGCGAGTCGTGGGCGTGGGCCTGCTTCTACGGCCAGGAGCACTACGACCAGCAGATCAAGGCCGCCGAGCACCTGCTCAGCCTTCACGACGAGGCGGAGTATGCCTGGCCCCCCAACGTCATCTTTGGCATCTGGGCGGAGCTGCGTGGCCGCTGGTGCGAGGAGCTGCGGATGAAGAGGGCACGCATGCTGGAGCTTATGGGCGATGAGAACCCGACCTGGGACCGCATCAAGTTCGCGTGCACGTCCCCCACCAGCAGCGAGGGCCCGCGACCGTGGTTGCGTATGCCGCGCACCTACTTCTTGGACGAGCCTGACCAGTACTTCATGACGGACATCATGGTCAGGCACCACAACAAGCTGGCGAGGTCGCAGTGGCAGGCAGCCTTCCGCTCTAATGCGGTCCCCCCCCCCGCAGCCCATCCAGCCCAGGTCCGGGCCCAAAGCGGGCAAGGCGGGTTCCGGGGGCTCCGACGCCGGGGGAACGGCGGGAGGGGCCGCGGGAGGTCGCGGAGGCGCGGGTTTGCTCGGGCATGCTCTGTCGCGCAAGGAGTACGGCCGCAGTCTCGAGCACCGCCCCAGAGTCTCCAGCGAGCGGCCGCATCATCTGCTGGGACAACTCCAGCTGGGAGGGGTGTCACAACTCCTCGTGCCCGCACTCGCACAGGCCGATCGGCAAGGTCGGCCTGCTGGACCGCTCCGCGCAGATGCAGCTGATCAAGCGGGGGGGCCCCAAGGGAGGCCCCAAGGTGGGCACGCACGAGGATGCGAACAAGAAGATCGAGGCGCTCAGGCAAGCACAAGAGGCTGAGGATGCGTCCAAGAGAGCTGGCGACGTGCGCACGCAGGCGCCCGCTCCAGCAGGCGGCGGCAAAGGGGCCGACGGCGGGAAGGGCAGCGGCAAAGGCGTCGACGGCCGGAGAGGCGGCAGCATCGACCCCAGCGTCGGCCAGGACCAGGAGGTAGAGGAGAGTGACAGCCGAGCAGAGATGGCCGCGGGGGTAGCCAAAGACGGGGCGGAGAGCGCAGTGCTCCCGCCGTCGGGCTGGGTGGACGCACCGCAGGAGCTCAAGGATTTTAACCCGACGGAGCTGGAGGAACACCTGCGTGTCACCATGCAGGGTCCTGATGCCCGCTGGCTTGGCAACCATCATCAGGCCAAGCAGCAGCGGGCCCACCTGCCTGATTCCACCCCTGAGTTGGCCAGGCGCAAGGAGGTGATGCACGAGATCGACACCGACCCTACGCTGGCGCACATCGCGGCCGAGACCGGCCTGCTGGGCTGTTACCTTCGGAATCGAGTCCGAGCAGCCAAGGAGGCGAATGAAGAGTACGACGTGGAGGCCCTCGCCGCGCACGCGGTGGACTACGGGTGCCCTGAGCTCGCGGAGGCGGCGGACGCGTTCATGCAGCAGCACTACGGGCGGGGGAAGGCAGGTGAGATCACCACTCGCCAGGCCATCGTAGGCCCCATCACGTGGGGCGAGGACGACGAGCCAGGGAAAGGCACGCTCATGTTGGCAGGCAGCGAGTGGGTGATGCTCGACTATCGCGACAAGCTGGCTTTGGATCCCGAGACGGTCGAGGTGTTGGATGTTTTGCAGCACTCGAGCAAGGAGCCTCCGGAAATCGAGCTCAGGGAGTGCGCCATCATCAACGTGATCGCCGCGCACATGATTCGCGAGGCCCCGCCGCAGGAGTGCGAGTGGCCATCGGCGATAGCCGTTCAGGAGGAGAGTTTGAGCTTCCGAAAGGAGATGCTGCAAGCCGCGCGGATTGCCGAAGGCGCCTTGGGCGAGGTCCCGGGCCTTCTGACGCAGGCGGAGGCAGACCTCCGCATCTTCTGCCAGGACCTCACGCACCGAGACCACGACAAGGACTACCGCATGTACGCGGCCGCGCCGCCCGACCTCCTGCGCACGAAGGCGCTGGGCGCGGTGAGGGTGGACTATTATGGCAAGGTCGCGGTCGAACTCATCATTGGCGCCGAGTTCACGAGACGGGAGGAGGATATCCTGTAGGTGCTCGTGCACAAGGGCCACGCGCGGGTCCTTGCCCCACCAGGAGTGGGCGTCATGGGACAACTCTACGGAGCAGGAGTTGACGTGCAGGAGCTGCCCGCTCTGGGCTGGGAGGCGCTACTCGAGTTAGCGCTCGCCGCGCTTTCCCCGCCAGCGCGCCCAGGCGCATTGGCGTGCCAGCGCTGCGCAGAGGCCGCGGGCCTTGTGGCCACGAGGCGCCCTGCCTCGGGCTTCTTGGCGGGCCTCTTGAGCGACGAGACGCTGGCCAACTCCGCGCTCTTTTTGGAGAAGGCGGCGGCAGGAGAGGTTGAGGGGGATGAGGGCCAAGGAGGCGAGAAGGTCGGAGAGATGAACTCGGACCCGTCTGAGGAGGAGATCCGTATCTGGCTCGGCGCGCAGGCAGCACTCCTGCCGCAGCAAGGTCGCCGGCCTGACTTCCTGGAGATCTTCGCAGGGGAGGCTCGCATCTCCCAAGCAGTGGTGCAACAGGGCGGCCGGGCCATTAAGATCGGACTCCAGCACGGCCAGGACTTGCGCCGCAGGAGGGACAGGAAGCTTCTCCTGGGCCTCATCCAGCTCTACGACCCGCACGAGACGTGGATTAGCTGGCCTTGCACCGCCTTCTGTGCGTTTGTTGCTCTCAACGAGTCGCGAGGGGTCGACCTGTCCAAGGTTAAGAAGGAGGGGGCAGTGTTTCTCGCACTAGCCAAGAGGATCATGGCCGAGCGAGCCGCCAAGGGGCGGGGCTGCTCGGGAGAGAACCCGTGGCTCTCGGCAGCGTGGCGCCTGCTCGCCTCGACCCTCGCCGACCCTGCGCGGCACCAGGTCCGCCTCGATCAGTGCACGCTCAACCTTCGGAGCGCGGCAGGTGGGCTTCATCTCAAGCCCACCCGCATCGTGTCGACCTCAGAGGACGTCGCCAAGGCCCTTAATCTCCGCTGTAGCGGGGACCATGTGCATGACTTGGTAGAGGGCAAGGCAGTCACCAAGTGCAGCGAGACGTACTCGCAAGAGATGGCCGACCTGGTAGCCAGAACGGTCATGCAGCGGGCGCGACGAGATCGTCAAGCAGGTGGAGTTGAGCACGAGGGGGGGGTTCAGATCAGCATGGTGATGAAGAGGCGCTTGGCGGCAGGATTGAGGGGTCAACGAAGGCGGGGGAGGTCGTCATCGAGTGCGACCGAAGAGTAGACCGGAAGACGCGGCGGCTAGGGCCTACTACGTTTTTTTGCAGGACCACCAGGACTATGAGGAGGAGGACCAGGTCAAGGAGGTGGTAAGGCTGGGAGACGCGGTGCTGGAGGAGGCGGGGTCGCTTGAGAAGGCGATTGTCGCCCTAAGGGGGGTCTGGTGGGAGAGGCATGGCTACCACCTGAGGGGCATCTTCGACAAGAATTTGGAGCCGCTAGTAGAAGGCGCGCTGCTGGAATATGCGCGGAAGGTGGCCATGGAGGGGGCTGGGGCGAGGTTCAGAGGAGCACCGGCGCGCCTCAAGGCGTTGCCCCACCCCAGCGCGAAGGATCACCTTGAAGAAGTGATGCGCGCCCTCTGGAAGGATGCGGCGAAGGGCCGTGTCCTGCTGTGTACCAACGTCCACGAGCATTTGCTCAGCAAGGTTGCGAGCGCGCCCATGGCGAGGGTGCCCAAGCAGAACCCTGACCGCACCATGAGCGACAAGGGCCTCCTCATTTGGGACTGGACGGTCCCCAACCAGAGCTGCCCCAAGGAGGACCGCCCTCCAGCGGACCAGCCGCGGCATGAGGACCTCGCCCGCATCATCATGTGGTGGAAGGCGCGCATGCCGGGCGTGGACATTGTGCTGGCCAAGAAGGATGTCAAGGACGCCTTCAGGTGGGCGGTGATGCACGAGATGGACGCGTGCATCTTCGGCGCGGACCTTGAGGGAGGGAAGTGGGGTGTCGCAGCCCTGATCACGGCGGTCTGCATGGTCCTCACGTTCGGCTGGACGGGCAGCCCGGGCGAGTGGATGATATGGGCGTGGGTGGCGAAGTGCTACCATGCAGCCTACCGCCCTGCCGATGCGAGGTGGGATGACAGCGCCCCCTTTCACAGCTCGTTCCTCATGGGCGATCAGGTGCTCGTCGAGCCCGACATCGGCACGAGAGCGGCTCATAGTAGCGACGCGGCGCTCGAAGGGATAAGGGCGTGCCTCGGCGACGAGGCCATCAACGAGGAGAAGGACCTCGAGCAGGGTGGCTGGGGGATGTCGAAGATATGCTGGGGCCTCCTCTATCGCGCCCGCGAAGGCACGATTGAGATGCCGGGGCCGAAGATCGAGAAGGCGGCCTATCTACTGGCGGGCCCTACGCTGGACTACGGACATCAGACCATACCCTGGAACTTCTTGGAGATCTATCGAGGCAACCAGCAGTACTGGTGCCTCGTCATGCCAGCCATGCGTTGCCTCGTGAGCGCTACTGAGGCGCTCATGCGGGGTCGCCCGAGGAGGCTTGCAGGTCCCAGGAGCGATGATCAGCAGGGGCACTTGGCGTGGACGGACTTCTGGCAGGCCACAGAGGTGGCGCGCGTCCTGGCAGCGGATAGGACGAAGTGGAGCTCACGCTTCGCGGGCGCGCTGCCTGGCGTCCTCTCCATCAATGAGAAGTTGGCGCTCCCCAGGTGGCAGTATCGCGTGATATGGGTGACTGGCGACGCCACCCCGCAGAGGATCGCCACGGTCGACTGGGTTAACGCCAAGTGCGCCTTCCACGCTGTGCCTGATCGATTTCATGCAGGCGTTGCGGGAGGCGGTAGGCGTAGAGGAGGATGAGGAGGCCATCGTCGCGATCGCAGAGTTCATGAAACTCGCGACGTTCGCAGCCAAAGCAGGAGTGGAAGGCTGGTGGGAACGCGGGGTGGTGATGCACGGCGGGGACAACTACAACTTGCACTGTTGGCTCCAGAACCGCAGGGCGAAGAACCGGCATGCCAGCTTCCGGATTACGGTGGTCGCGTGCCTCGAGGCGGTCTACGGCTATGAGGTCGCGAGCGCCTGCTTCCGCACGTACCACAACGTCACCGCAGACACCTTCTCCAGGGTCGAGGACGAGGAGGCGGTGGAGTTGGCCAGGTCGAGGGGTCTGGATGTCGTTGACTTGCGTGGCAGCTGGGCTGAGCACCTCGAGCGGGGCTGGCTCCGTCGGGCGCTGGTCTGGGAGGGCCAGAGTGATGCAGACGCCAGGGTCGCGAAGCAGCTGGCCGTGGCTCGATGCGAGCCGCGCCGTCCGCGGACCCTCCAGATGAGACCGGGGCGGGCGGTGACTCTCGTCGAGTGGCGAGGTGCCACGGGTGCCTTGTGCAAAGCGGGGGCCCGCCGGGGCGCTGTCGCTTGGATGCTCGCGGCTCCCGGAGCCCCAGGGGCGGGGCACGCCGCGTGGCCCCCTGGCGTGGCAGAATGGAACGCCAGAGGCCCGGGGCACGCAGACGCGGTGGCAGCCAGCCTGACCAACGACGGCGGCGAAGAGGCGAGGCGCTGGGCGGAGTTCGTTGTCCAGGTGAAGGCGGAGGTCGCTATTGCGGACGCGCCAGGCCCCGCTGATCTAGGCCCTGCGTTGCGGAGGCTGAGGGGCGCAGGCTACAGCTGGGAGGAGGTGGGGGTGTGCTGCTCGAGGCTGGGCGACCCGATCGCGAAGCAGCGCAGGGTGGTCCTGGCGGTCCAAGGCGGAGGGGAGGCGATGAGCATAGGCCAGGAGTCCGTGGAGCCGCAGAGCGTCAGGTCGTGCGTCGGTGCGATCAGCCAGGGCGCCATCAGACCCAGCAGCGAGGATGGCGAGCTGGTCCTGGACCCGCCTATTCCCAAGCGGGGGGGGCCCGACGGCGCGCGACCCTGCGGCCACTGGCACCCGAGAGGAGGAAGCGCCAAGGAGCTGGTGTATTCGTCAGAAGGTCCGTCGCCGAGCATTAGGGGCGCGGTGCTGGCAGGGGGGACTGGAGACCGCATCTTGTTCCATGACGCTCGGAGCCCGCTCCCAGGAGTCTGGCAGCTGGGAGGCGGAGGCGCGCCGGCGATCTTTCGGCGGGCAGTTGAGGAGGACACCGAGACCAGCGACCTCGTGGCCTGGGGTATCAGAGCAGCTACCCCCCAGCTTGCGGACGCCATGATCGAGGAGGCGCTGTTCCAGCTGGAGAGCTCCCGGCAGCAACAGGGCGCTGGCAAGACGGGGGTTTGCTCGCTAGCAAGAGAGGATGCGCAGTGGGAGCGGTTGAAGACGTGGCTGCGCGCATGCCGTGAGTGCCCGAGCGACCCAGGAGGCCGGGCGGCAGCGCTCAGGAAGGAGAGGCTACCTACCAAGTGCGGCATGCTCCCAGACGAGGGCAGCGGGCTGGGCCAGAGGCGGGCGCAGAGTTTACTCGACCACCCGTACCCAGACGTGCTTTCCCTGCGTGCGGGGCGTGACCCAGACGGAGGACCACAGTGCTGGAATGGGTGCGGGAGGAGCTGCGCTCGCCTCGACCAGGGATGGGGCTGGTACTGCTGTCGGACGTGCCGTAACACGGATGGCGAAGCCCATGGGCCCTACTGTTAGGCCCAACATGAGGACCTCCAGGAGATGCAGAGAGAGGCAGGCTACCGCCCACCGGCCTGCGAGGAGGCGAGTGGCAGCGGTGGTCCTGGAGCCCGGGCAGCAGGCGAGGAGGCATCGAGGCACCCCTCGCCCAAGGGAGAGGCGAGCGGCAGCGGCGGTCCCGGAGCCCATGCAGCAGGAGAGGAGGCATCGAGGCACCCCCCGCCCAAGGCGGCGCCGGGCGGCCGCCTGCCCCTCATTTGGGAGGAGCAGCAGCACGCGGTGGCGAAAGCAACTCCACGCGCAGCGCAGGCGGGTCTGCGACCTGAGGAGGCGGGCGGCAGCGGAGGGCCTGGAGCCCAGGCAGCAGGCGAGGAGGCGCAGGCCACGCCGCCACCGATGGAACCGCAGCCGGGAGGGGCGCTGCCAGCACCCAAGGAGGCCGTGGGAGGGAGACTGCCGTCGCGCTCCCCTTCTCGCGGCAGGTCGCCGCCACTGGTGACGCAGAAGGGAATCTGGGGGGGTGACGAGCCGCCGCCCGTGCCCTTCCAGGGAGGCGACCCTAGCGCCAGACACGAGTGGTGTGAGTACTGCGGCGTGCAAGGCGAGGGTCGAGATGTGGGTTGCCCGATGTGTCATAGGGTTTACCCCATCTCGATGGCACGGGATCGGGCGCTGGCGGCGCAGAGGGCAGCCGAGGCAGAGAGTGCGGCTATTGCAGCGGCCCGAGCGGCGCCGCTGCCGCTCAGGTCGTTGCCCAGCGACGCCCAGCTTGGCGATCCGATCCCTCCGAGCGGGCCGGGCAGGCACGCCGGAGCTGTCTCCGACGACGAGAGGTGGGGAGGTTGGGCCCCCAAGGGCCGGGAGGTCACTACCCCGGGCGGCGCGATTGCGGCCGGCGCGGCGGGAGCGGGGCCCGCCCAAGCTCCAGCCCAGGAAGGGAGGCCGGTCAGGGATCTGGCCCCCTGCCTCAACCCGGGGTGCCCCCACCTGGAGCACAGCGCCTCTGGAAGGCTATGGAAGCCGGGCTACTGCAGCGACAAGTGCGGGGGTCGCCACCGCGAGCAGGATTGGGCCGCGGGAGGCGTCGCGCATTACAAATACTGCGAGAAGGCGCCTCACGGCCGCGAGGGGGGGCAGCAGCCAGGAGAAGGAGGTGGAGGAGGCGGCGGGAGCCGCAAGAAGAAAAAGAAAAATAAGAGACCTGCGCTGGATGACGCGGTGGCGGAGGGTCGGGCTAGGGTGCTGGCGGCGCTCCACGATGATGTCGAAGAGGAGGAGCCGTCACCTGAGTGCCCACCCCCCTCGCCACGTGAGCTGAGGAGGAGGAGAGGGACGCAGAGGCGGAGGCCCGCGAGAACGAGCCGCGCATTAAGCTCGTTGCGAGGATGCTGCCAACTAAGGTGAAAGAGGAAGCGAAGTCTGAGGATGAGGTTTCGAAGACGGCTGCAGCCTCGTCGTCGAGGCGGGAGACGAGCGGCGGGGGCGGCCGAGGGGCTGACCCCGAGGCGGCAGGTCGCAGGTACAAGGAGCTGGCTGACCGCGCGGAGGGCCGGCGCACCATCGGGAAGAGCGCGGCGAACCAGGAGTGCCGCCGCCTTTTGGATCACGCAGCGCACGCCCTAGCACGGGCTCAGGAGTTGCGCCCGCAAGTGCTTGAGGAAGGACACGGCGGAACGGCCACGCCCGAGGGTCAGGAGCGGTCTAGGTCGTCGGAGGAGAAGAGACGCCCAGCGAGCCCGGCAAGGAGGGCTAGCTCAGTCCCCCCCCGGCCTACGCGGGGCATCGGCGCGCCGCGTGCCCGAGTCAGGGAGCCCTTGCCGATGCCGTCACCAAGAGAGAGAACAGTCTCCCGCAGCCCGCCCCGGCGCAGTGCCACCCAGGAGGACGAGGGAGGCGACGGTGATGCTGCGAGCTCTGTCGACACGGAGCTGCAGGCAGAGTCGGCGGAGGCCGACGCGGGCACGAGCAGCGAGGCCAGAATGGCGGCGCTGAGGGCCCGGGCCATCCAGATCAAGCGCGATGAGGACGACGCGGCGGAGATGGCCAGGAGAAACGAGGCGTGGCAGAGGATAGGGGCGCCACGGGAGGGCCCCAGCCGGGGGCCGCCTAGGTCTGAGCGCTACCTATCGCCTGGGCCATCGGCGCCGAGCTCCCCGCCGCCCCACACATCGCGGCAGGCTGAGGCGGAGGAACGCCCGGCCTACGCGCCGCTGGCCGGCGAGGACGTAGAGATCAACCCGCGCGCGGTGGCGCGCTACCTAGCGGACAGGCGGAGCTCTGGCAGCGCGGGCCCGGGCGAGAGAGGTGTTCGCGCCCATCTCGAAGCCGTGGCACGGGAGGCCACGCATGGCTCAGGCCGCCGTCGCGATCGAGGTGGGGACCGCAGGCGCGGCAGCAATGGAGGAGACGACCGCGGGAGCGGGTGCCTCGAGCGGGCGCAGGCTGAAGAGGAGCTTGAGGCGCTGGTGAGGAGGTGGAGCTACCCCGAGCAGAGAGGAGGGTGGCTCGACTGGGCCATGGCAGCCATGGGCGCAGGCGAGGAGCACGACCGCAGAGCGGGGGCCACCTCGCATAAGGGCAAGAAAGGCAGCGAGAAGGTCCGCGGCCCGTACGAGAACAAGCCGCCCAACCTCCTTGGACCAGAAGCCGTCCGAGCGAGCGCCCGCCCAGATGACCTCACTCTGACGGACCTCAAGACGCGCGAGGACTGGGAGAAGGCCAAACTCGAGCTCATTCTCGACAAGCTGGCTAGCTCCACGATCAAGTCGTACAGCATTGGCTGGAGGTGGTGGACTCTCTTCTGCCGCACGAGGGGAATCAGTCCGCTTCGCGAGATCCGGCCAGAGAGTAGGAGGAATGAGGAGGAGCTGCTGCTGAAGTTCGTCATCCACTTGGCGCGCCGAGGCTGCAATAAGGCGGGCACCATCAAGCAGTACCTGAGCTCGGTCCGAGCCCAGCACCTCGCGCTCGGCATGGGCGACATCGCGGAAGGCGCGATCGACGGGCTCAGAAGGAGGGATGGCGGCACCAAGCGCAAGAAGCCAGTCACTCCCCGCATGATGAGGTGGATCAGGCGGAAGCTGCAGCCAGAGAGGTCGAGAGAGGGCGCAGCTCTGTGGGCTGCGGTGGCCACGGGCTACTTCTTCCTCCTGAGGGCCAGCGAGTACGTCTCGAACGATCAGAACGGCTACATGGGCAACAAGGGCCTTCGGGGAGCCGACGTCACCCCGAAGGCGAGCGGCGAGCCGACCCGCGCGTGGGGCGAGGCGAACGAGGTCGCCATCAAGATCCGGGCCAGCAAGACCGATCAATACAACAGGGGTGAATGGCGCAACCACTTTCGCATCGTGGTCACGGAAGATCCAGATCGAGCTGAGCACATCTGCGTGGTGGAGGCGCTCGAGATCTATGCTGGTTGGGCCAACGAGAGGTTCTCGGGCGCGCAGATGTACGACCCCCTGTTCGCTTTCGACGACATGCGCTTGGTGACGCGTGCTGACGTCCAGCGCGTGGTGATGCAGTCGGCGGTGGCGGAGGGCATGGGCCCGAACGACCTGGGCTCGCACAGCCTGAGGATCGGAGGAGCGTCGGCGCTGCACGCGGCATTCAAGGACACCGCTCTGGTGCAACGCTGGGGCAGGTGGAACAGCGACGCCTTCCAGGGGTACCTGTGGGAGGCGCGCGGCATGGCAGAGGGGGTTGCCAGCAGCATGGCGGCCACCGACATCACGATGGTTTGAAAGGTTGCGCAGTCGCGTTGGCCGGGGGCTCAGAGCGCGCGGGCAGCAGGGGCCGATCAGGCCTGTGCTGAGAGCGCAGGGGAGTTTCGTGGCTGGCAGTGCGGCGCTAGGCATAGCCAGGAGCGCTGGGCTGCGTGGGGCCAGGTCCCCCCGCCAGCGCGCGCGGGGGCCCTCGAGGTGGGCCCAGCGGCGCGCCAGGAAGAGAGCCGGTGCAGGATGCACCAGAGGGGGCGGCGCTGGGCCGCCAGGAGAGCACGAGGGGGGTCCAGCGGCGGCGGGGGCGCGACCGCAGAGCTCGTGCCTGCGGAGTGGACCGCAGGCGCCTCGGTGCCAAAAAGGGGTGCTCGTCCTCCTCGCCATCATCAGGAGGTAAAGAGGCGAGGAGGAGGGGGAGGAGGAGTTTCGAGGCAGCTCGAGGAGGGAGAGGAGGTTTGTCGGAGGCGGCCTGGGGGCTCAGGGGCCATCAGGCCCAGGCGAGCCCGATCCGCCCGGGGCCTTGAGGCGGAGAGTACAGGAGGAAACGTGATCGTTCGTGAGAACAGTGGGTTTCCTCCCGCCTCGCAGCCTCCTCTCTGCTCTTGTCCTCTCCCGCTGCCGCGTTTCTCAAGGCTCCGAGGAGCCGCTTGCATTTTGGGGTCCCACCCGCCCACGCCAGAGAAGGTGGGGCCCCAGCCGAGTTTGCTCGGCGGGCCCCCGCAGGGGGGCTCGCACGCGCTTGCCGCATCGCGGTCGGCGCGTCGTTTCGCATCCCGCGAGATCCCTCGCGGGGGGTCCAGCGGCGGCGGGGGCGCCGCCGCAGAGCTCGCGCCTGCGGAGTGGACCGCAGGCGCCTTGGTGCCAAAAAGGGGCGCTCGTCCTCCTCGCCATCATCAGGAGGTAAAGAGGCGAGGGGGAGGATGAGTTTCGAGGCAGCTTGAGGAGGGAGAGGAGGTTTGTCGGAGGCGGCCTGAGGGCTCAGTGCCATCAGGCCCAGGCGAGCCCGATCCGCCCGGGGCCTTGAGGCGGAGAGTACAAGAGGAAACGCGGTGCTACTGATGAGGGGCGCAACGCACTGTATGACGACCATGACATAACCGTACTACCTTATCCTGATCCCGCGTCTTGGTGTTGGACACGAGGGTTGCTGTCTCGCTCGACGTTTCCTGCGTTGCCCCCTCGGGGCGACTCCTGCACGTGGCGCGCACTGTATGGCGAGTGTCAGTACATCACGGGGTCTGTCTTCTCTGACGGCGCCTAGGCTGGATGGGGATTTGCACAGGTAGATTACAATACAGTGGTGCTTTGTGCTTACGGGGCCCTATCTGGGCCTACTCAGACCTCCCCTAGGCCGAGCTGTGCGCGGTTGTCCAGATCCTGAGGGTTGCCCTGCTGCCGCTCACCATCTATACCGACTACCTAGACTTGCCGATAGGCCTCGAGCGCGGGCCTTCTTGGGGGTGCTCACCAAGGCGCCCCAATGCTGACCTCTGGCTTGAGGTCTGGCGTAGAGTCGATGATCTAGGCGGTTTAAGAGAGATGCTTCAGATTTCATACACTCCTGGGCACCAGAAAGGCCAATCTTTCGAGGCTCGGGGAAACAGGTGGGCTGATTTCTCGGCCTGCCAGGGCCGCGACCTCCACGCGGCGCGAAACCAGGATGCTGTTTTGATGAAGCGTCGTTTCAGGGCTGCGCGTAAGACCTTGGCCTGGATGGCCAGGGCTCACATTAACAATCTGTCGGAAGCGGTTCCTCCTGGCCTGGACAGGTTTGAACGGCGTCGGAAGGCTCGTGCTGCCGCTGTTGCCCGCAGAAGCGCTGCTGCTGCCGCTCCAGGACTTCGTCATTCTTTCTTCCAGCATGGGACCTCCCGGCGATGCGCGACGTGCGCTAAGCATGTTCGTTCCGAGAGGCAGCGCAATACTCTCGCGTCTCGCCGTTGTCCTGCGAAGATTGCCGCCGCAGTTGTCACTCTCGCTAAGGCCAGGGAAGGTGCCTCGTGGGAGCCTCTTGGACAAACCCTGCTGGAGGTTCCCAGAGTGCCCGCGTCTCCTGGAGTTTCGGCCGATGCGGAATTCGTGGATATGACCCAGCAGGAAGCTGATTATAATGATGACCTGACGGACGGCCTCCGTGCGCCGCCGCAGGAGACCGGCGATCGAGGGGGGGGTCCGTCGTCCCCGCCGTCGTTGTCGAGGGAGGGGGGGAGGTGCTCACTCAACGCCGCGGGCGTGTGTCCTCGCCTCCGCTCAGGCGAGTGCGCGCCAGAGCTCAGTCGAGCAGGATGGCCCCCTCTGCTCCCTCGCTCCCTGCGCGTGCTGCTGTGAGACCTGCTGCTGCTCGTGCTCGCTCTCCTTCCCCCGAGCTTCCCAGGGTCGCGCGGGCTCGTCTCTCTGGCCCTCCCCCTCGCGACAGAGGGCGAGGGGTCACATTTCAGCCAGATGGGGATGAGCCTCTCCACGGTGCCGTTCAACGATTACAGGCCAGCCCTGCTCCTCTCCGCGCCCCCTCGGTCGAGCCGCCTCCGAAGTCGCGGCGTCTCCTGGGGCCTCGCGGCGGGTCGTTCGCTCCGAGCTCTCGGCCCTCTCTCTCGTTGCCCGTGAGCGGCGACATCCCGACCAGGAGTGCCCGTGGACATGAATTGTTTGCGTCGCCTGGTAAAGTAGTCGTTTGTTTATCCTGCGGGGCCATCAACACCAGCCAAACGTCTGCGCTGCTTGATGCGTGTCCCCCGCCGCCGCACAATAAACGCGGGCTCTCTCATATCTGTCGTTTCAACAACAATCGGCACCCTGCAGACCTTCGGCGTCAGGAGGTTATCTCTGGGCATAGGAGGCCCCAGGTTTCGGACCCCGGGGTGCACTGGCTGCAACTTGGTTGATAAACTCGTTTATCCTTTTCCTTTTAGAGTTGCGCTCCTGTTTGCTTGCGCGCGCCCTCCCCGCCGCGACCCTTCCATGCGGGCATTCGGGCGGGCGCCCATGCGCGCATGAGGGCAGGGCCAAGGTCTTGCCCCACCTGGCGCCCTGCGCGACAGACCTCTTCAGCCTGCGCACTCCCCCCCATCCTCCTCCTCTCTCCCTCACTCTTTCTCTCTTTCCCTCTCTCCCTTTCTCAGTGCGTGTTCCTCCTTCTACGCTGATGTTGACCCTCCTTTTCTCCCTCCCTCTGTTTCTCTGTCCTCGTCTCCCATCTTCCTTCATCCATCCTCCTCGTCCTCCTCATCGCCCTCCTCCTCCTCCCTCCTCTTTCTCGCCCTACGCATCCCCCCTCGCGTCCGGCTAACCCTCCTCTCTCCTCCCCCCCCTCCTACCCCGCCCCCCCCCCCTCCCTTTCATCTCCACCTCTCTCCCCTGCCCCTCCCCGTCGTCGCCCACCCCTCTCTTCGCGTCACCCCAACTATTGTTATCTCTCCAACCCCCTTCCCCTCCTTCCGATATCCTGGCGGTGCTTCCCTCGCCCCACTTCCTCCTACGTCGTGGTTTGCCCTTCCTCCGAGCTCATGTGCCATCACCTCCCCCATTGAATATCCTCTTGCCTCTACCTCCATCCGCATCCTGCTCCTGCTTCCACCTCAGAAATCCGCGCGGAGCGACAAAAGTTTATGTTCATGGAGTTTCTGATTCGAAATCTCTCTCTCTCTATATATATATATATATATTAGATATATATATATATATATATATATATATATATATATATGTTTGTTTGCACCCCTCTCTCTCAATAAATAAATATATATATATATATATATATATACTAGAACCACGCGCGCGCTTCGCGCGCGCTTAGGTTCTAGTCACTCCCGCGACCATGCTCAACACCGCCAATGCCGCCACGGCTACCACCGCCCTTTCCGCCATCACCGCGGTCACGACCATTTCTTATTCCATGTCCATTCTGGGCATGACCACCCCATCCACAACGATTGCACTGTCCACGACCACTATAACGGCCATTGGTTCAACCTCTGCCTGTACCGCCATCAATACCACTACCATTGCCACTGCCACTGCCGCGAATCCACGACCACTATCATTACCACCACGGCAACTGCCGCCACGACCATCCTAATCGTCGGTAGGACCACAATCGGCGCACAAACTGAAACCAACTGCAGCCATCACCACCACGACCCCTCCAGGGCTCTCCTGGGGGCGCCTTCTGGGCCCCTTGGCGCTGTCTTGGGAGCCTTTTGGGGCTCTTTTGGAGCCCTCTTGGGCCGTCTGAAATGTCTTGGGGCCCTCTTGGGCCGTCTTGGAGCTCTCTTGGGCCAAGATTGGCCGAATTGGGGATCCCACTGCTTCTTCTCACATCCTCGTTTTTCAGTGTTCACTTCTCTTCGCCTATGCTCTTCCTTCTCCCTCCCCCCCGCGTGGATCTCCGCTGGAAAAGCCTCCGGAAACTCTGGGAGGCCAGGTTCGTCTGGGGCGTTTGGGGGGCCTTTTGGGGCCTCCTTGGGACCTCTGGGGGCGGAGGGCTTGAAATGTTCGTAGGGCATCCTCTCTGGGCCCCTGCTTGGGGCCGTCCTAGGTCCCTCTTGGGCCGTCTTGGGGACCTCTTGGGCTAGCCAGGGGCCCTTCTGGGCTGTCTTGGAACCCTCTTGGGCTGTCTTGGGGCGATCCTGGCGGCCGTCTTCGTTCCCCTGGAAGGGCAAGAGGCGAATCCCTGAAAAATGTACGTTTTTTGGCAGGGACGGGGCCATTTTTGCATCTAAGGGCCCTCTTGGGAGGGCTCTTGGGGCCTTGTTGGGCTGTCTCGGGGGCTCCCGGGAGCACTCTTGGAGCCATCGTCGGCATCTTCAAGCTACATTTCGAGGCTCGTGCGCCCTCTTGATCTGTTTGGCGGCCTCCGGCGCCCTCGGGAGCCGTCCCAGGGGCGCCCCAGAGGCCCCGGTACCCCCATGCGCGCTCGAGGTCGCGGTCCCGAGCCCCCAGTCGTAGCTAGGCTTGATCGGCCAACTCATGTAATGTCATTTTGGTCGCTTCCTACGTCCAGGGACTTCCTTGGAGGCCCTGCGCAAGCCTCGGAATCGTATAAAAGGGGAACTACGGAAACGCAGACATCATCCATTAATTTCCTTTAAGTATTCAGCGATTTCAGACCCTCAAAGGCTTCCTGGGTTTTTTGGGGGAGGTGAGGGGGTCTGAATTGTGGTCTGTTGTGCAAGAGTAGATCGGGGGCCAAACTTGAAAAACAAATGAATTGTATGCCAATTGTTTCCAGTTCCTCGGCGCTGTCCGGCGCTGTTTTTTGTTTGTGCCTCGCGGGTTTTGTTAGCCCGGCCCCTCAGGGGTGTGGCTTCCAGACCCCCTGGGGGTTCTGGAGGCCTCCTGGAGGCCTGGAGAGCCGTCGGAAGGGTGTCTCAGGCTGCGCGGGAGCGTGTTGGGCCGTTCTTTGCGTTCTGGGGGCCCCTTGGGTTCGTCTTGGGCTGTCCTTGGGCGCCTTGGGGCCCCCCCCGGAAGCCGGGAGACGTGGTACCGGCCAGATGTCAGGGGATGTGGGGGATCTCCGAGTCGGAGTCCCACTTTGAAAAAAAATTGGAATTCTGGGAACTGTGGTCGCGTCCCTCCTCCTCCTCCTCCTCCTCCTCCTCCAACCTCCCGCCTCCTCCTGCCCTCTCTTCGCCGACGATGGGGGCTACAATCTGCGACACTGTCGCCACTTTCGAGGGCTGCTGGTAGGTCCTGCGGAATAAGGAACTGCGCAGATCTGAGCGAGACCCAGCCGTCCCTGGGGGGCTGCGATCTGCGAAACGGTCGCCTCTTTCGAGGGCTGCTGGTGGGTCCTGCGGAGTGAAGCACGGCGCAGATCTGAGCGAGACCTCGCCGTCCCTGGGGGGCTGCGATCTGCGAAACTGTCGCCTCTTTCGAGGGCTGTTGGTGGGTCCTGCGGAGTGAGGCACCGCGCAGATCTGAGCGAGACCTCGCCATCCCTGGGGGGCTGCCATCTGCGAAACTGTCGCCACTTTCGAGGGCTGCTGGTGGGTCCTGCGGAGTGAGGCACCGCTGAGCGAGACCTCGCCATCCCTGGGGGGCTGCGATCTGCGAAAGTGTCGCCACTTTCGAGGGCTGATGGAGGGTCCTGCGGAGTGAATCACCGCGCAGATCTGAGCGAGACCTCGCCGTCCCTGGGGGCCACTTTCGAAGACTGCTGGCGGGTCCTGCGGACTGAAGCACCGCGCAGATCTGAGCGGGACCTCGCAGTCCCCGGGGGGCTGCGATCTGCGAAACTGTCGCGACTTTCGAGGGCTGCTGGTGGGTCCAGCGGAGTCAGGCACCTCGCAGATCTGCGAAGCTGTCGCCACTTTCGAGGGCTGCTGGTGGGTCCTGCGGAGTGAGGCACCGCGCAGATCTGAGCGAGACCTCGCCGTCCTGGGGGGGCTGCGATCTGCGAAACTGTCGCCACTTTCGAAGGCTGCTGGTGGGTCCTGCGGAGTGAGGCACCGCGCAGATCTGAGCGGGGCCTCGCCGTCCTTGGGGGGCTGCGATCTGAGAAACCGTCGCAACTTTCGAAGGCTGGTGGCGGAGCAAGGCACCAGGCAGATCTGAGCGAGACATCGCAATCCTTGGGGGGCTGCGAGCCTCACGAATGCCGCTCGCAGAAATATATGTGCCCACGTCACGTCATCACCTCCGTATAACGTCTCCCAAGCTACCCATGCCCCGCATTGCGCAGGGGTTGGGTACGTCGCCAGGGTAATTTCCCAACCCTCCTTGGTTGGGTATTCGTTTTGAATAGAGCACTGTGGTCGCGTCCCTCCTCCTCCTCCTCCTCCTCCTCCTCCTCCTCCTCCTCCTCCCACCTCCCGCCTCCCTCTTGCCTCCTCTCGCCTTGTGGGTGCCGCGTGTGTGCGCGTGTGCATCTTGCGTGCGGTACCTCTTATGTGCATCTTGCATGTGGTGCTGCGATCTGCGACACCGTCGCCACTTTCGAGGGCTGCTGTGGGTCCTGCGGACTGAAGCACCACGCGGACCTGAGCGAGACCTCGCCGTCCCTGGGGGGCTGCGATCTGCGAAACTGTCGCCACTTTCGAGGGCTGCTGGTGGGTCCTGCGGAGTGAGGCACCGCGCGGACCTGAGCGAGACCTCGCCGTCCCTGGGGGGCTGCGATCTGCGACACGGTCGCCAATTTCGAGGGCTGCTGGTGGGTCCTGCGGACTGAAGCACCGCGAGGACCTGAGCGAGACCTCGCCGTCCCTGGGGGGCTGCGATCTGCGAAACTGTCGCCTCTTTCGAGGGCTGCTGGTGGGTCATGCGGAATGAGGCACCGCGCGGACCTGAACGAGACCTCGCCGTCTCTGGGGGGCTGCGATCTGCGACATTGTCGCCATTGTCGAGGGCTGCTGGTGGGTCCTGCGGATTGAGGCACCGCGGGGACCTGAGCGAGACCTCGCCGTTCTTGGGGGGCTGCGATCTGCGACACCGTCTCCACTTTCGAGGGCTGCTGGTGGGTCCTGCGGACTGAGGCACCGCGCAGACCTGAGCGGGACCTCGCCGTCCCTGGGGGGCTGCGATCTGCGACAGCGTCGCCACTTTCGATGGCTTCTTGCCCCAGGGGGCTGCGATCTGCGACACTGTCGCCACTTTCGAGGGCTGCTGGTGGGTCCTGCGGACTGAGGCACCGCGGGGACCTGAGCGAGACCTCGCCGTCCCTGGGGGGCTGCGATCTGCGACACGGTCGCCACTTTCGAGGGCTGCTGGTGGGTCCTGCGGACTGAGGCACCGCGGCGACCTGAGCGAGACCTCGCTGTCCCTGGGAAGGGGTGCGATCTGTGACACTGTCGCCACTTTTGAGGGCTGCTGGGGGGTCCTGCGGACTGAGGCACCGCGGGGACCTGAGCGAGACCTCGCCGTCCCTGGGGGGCTGCGATCTGCGAAACTGTCGCCACTTTCGAGGGCTGCTGGGGGGTCCTGCGGACTGAAGCACCGCGGGGACCTGAGCGAGACCTCGCCGTCCCTGGGGGGCTGCGATCTGCGAAACTGTCGCCACTTTCGAGGGCTGCTGGTGGGTCCTGCGGACTGAGGCACCGCGGGGACCTGAGCGAGACCTCGCCGTCCCTGGGGGCTGCGATCTGCGACACGGTCGCCACTTTCGAGGGCTGCTGGTGGGTCCTGCGGACTGCGGCACCGCGGGGACCTGAGCGAGACCTCGCCGTCCCTGGGGGTGGGGGCTGCGTTAGTAACGACTACGACGCCCTTATATCTTGATGGGGGGCCTGCGAGCCTTCCGATTGCTGCCCGCAAAATCACATGCGTCCATGCTACGTCATCACACCCGTTGTAGCAATCCTGATGTATTTGCGCTCCGCAGTGCGCAAGGGTTGGGTACGTCGCCCAAGTAATTTCCCCAAACAATAATCAATCTTCGAGGGTTGGAACCGGGAAAACGTCAGAAGGCGAATCAACGATTTTAGCCTCTTTGGGCTCTCTCGGGACGGCTCTCGCAGCTCTCTTGGGCTGTTTGGGGCCTCGTCGGGGTCTTTTGGGGGCCTCTCAGGGATCGGGGGTGTGTTGGGGGCCTCTGGGGGGTCCCAAAGGCCTCTCGGAGGTCGCTGGAAGCCTCCTGCTCCCGCTCTTGGGCCCATTTTGGGCCTGTTTTGGGGTAGGGCTGTCCTGGGCCCCTCTTCGGCAGTCTTGGAGCCTTCTTGGCTCGTCTCGGGGCCGTCCTGAGGGTCTCATGGGTGGTCTTGGTGCGGTCTTGGGAGCCTCTTCGGCGCTCTTGGACCATTGGAAGCTCGAAAACGCGGGACCAACAACATCGCAAAAACAAATGGAAATCGACGATTTGGGCCTCTTCGGGCCGTCCCGGGACGCCTCTCGGACCTCTCTTGGGGTCTCTTGGAGGCCACCTGGGAGCCTCGAGAGCCGTCCGAAGGCTAACTTGGGCTGCTTGGGAACGTCTTGGACCATCTTTTCGCATTCTGGGTGCTCCTGGGAGGCGTCTTGGGCCCTCCTGGGGCGCTGTGAAGGCTCCCCGGAAAGGCCTCTTGTGCTCCTGGGGGGCGTTCTTGGGCGGTTTAGGTGTCTCGTGGGCCGTCTTGGCCCCCTCGTGGGCCGTCTTGGGGCCCTCTTGGGGGCATCCTCGACCGCCTTGGGTGCCTCTTGGGCCGTCCGTCTTGGATGCAGTGGACGCCCAAAAGGCAAACACGCCAAAAATATCAGTTCTCCCTTAGGAAATGTACGATTTTTGCTTATTGGGCCACTCTCGGGATGCTTCTTTGGGGTGTATTTGGGGGTTCTTTTGCTGTTTTTGTCGGGTCTCATGGGGGCCTCTTGGGGCTTCTGGGCCCCTTCTTGGAGTGTCTTGTGGTCTCCTAGGGTCTCTTGGGCCAAAAGGCCAGAATTTCCGGTTCCTCGTCCCCGTCTTGGGCGCCGCCTTGGGGCGTTTTTGGGCGGTTTGGGCGCCTCGTGGGCCGTCTTGGCGCCCTCGTGGACCGTCGTGAGGCCTTCTTGGGGGCATCCTCGACCAGCTTGGGTGCCTCTTGGGCCGTCTTGGATGCAGTGGATGCCCAAAAGGCAAACACGCCAAGAAATATCAGTTTTCTCATAGGAAATCGACCATGTTTGCTTATTGGGCCACTCTCGGGGTGCCTCTTGGGGCGTCTTCGGGGCCTCTTTTGCTGTTTGTTCGGGTCTCATGGGGGCCTCTTGGGGCTTCTGGGCCCCTTCTTGGAACGTCTTGGGGTCTCCTAAGGTCTCTTGGGCCAAAAGGCCAGAATTTCCGGTTCCTCGTCCCCGTCTTGGGCGCCGCCTTGGGGCGTTCTTGTGCGCTTTGGGCGCCTCGTGGGCCGTCTTGGCGCCCTCGTGGACCGTCTTGGGGCCCTCTGGGGGGCATCCTCGACCGGCTTGGGTGCCTCTTGGGCCGTCTTGGACGCAGTGGACGCCCAAAAGGCAAACACGCCAAAAGTATCAGTTTTACCATCGGAAATCGGCGATGTTTGCTTATTGGGCTCTCTCGGTGTGCCTCTTGGGGCGTCTTCGGGGCCTTCGGGGGCCTTCATGGGAGTCGTCTTGAAAGGCGTCTGGAGCTTCTGGGCGTCATGGGAGTCGTCTTGAAAAGCGTCTGGAGCCATTGCGGCGGCCTCCTGGGGCCTCCCTGCAGCCTCTTGGGGCCCTGTTGGCCCCGGGCCGCTGAAACTCCGTAAAAACACAGGGACAACGACGCACGGCACCCCCATGCCCTGTCGAGGTCGCGATCCCAGCCCCCCCGGCCTCGTGCACGGATATATATACATATATATAGACACATATACATATACATATACATACACATATACATATACATATACATATACATATACATATACATACACATACATACATACATACATACATACATACATACATACAGACAGACAGACAGACAGACAGACAGACAGACATACATGCATGCATGCATGCATGCATGCATGCATGCATGCAGGCAGGCAGGCAGGCATGCATGCATGCATGCATGCATGCATACATACATACATACATACATTACATACATACATATACATACATACATGTATGTGCATACGCATTTGTAGACATGTAGACAGATATGCAGCCCTCAGGACATGATCCTCGGCCCCGATAGTTGAGCACCGCGGTGGAGCACGCCTGAGGCACCCCGTAGCCGCGCTGGTGCCGTGGGCGGCCGGCCCCGCCCCCGACGGCCCGGGCGGGGGGTGGGGGCGAGCCAGCCAGACAGAACCCCATCGGGGGTCGCGCCTCCTCCTGCCTGCCTGCCTCCTCCTCCTCCTGCCTCTGCCTCTCCCTCCCTCCCTCCCCCTCCTCGCTCAGTCGCTCCGCCCACGCCTCCTCTGCATCCTCCTCGCCGTTCCCTCCCCCCTGCAGCCAGGGCCGCCAGCACCCCCTCGCACGCCCGGGGCCGCCCTTCGGGCTGCCCCTCTGGACGCCCGGAGTCCAATTGTTAGGAAAGCGAAAGCGAAAGCGAAGCTCCCCCGAAAAAGTTAATAGTTAAGAAAGCGAAATCGAAAGCGAACCGCTCGGAAAAAGTTGATAGTTTCGCTTTGAGGTGTCGCGGGGACAGTACTGGCAAAGTGGGCAGGATGCCCGACACCAGATACTGCTCAGAAGCAGCAGCGGCCGCTGCTGGGCGGGCGGCCTTCTGCCTGAAAAGGACGACGTCGGCGGTGATCTCGACAACGAATCCTGCACAAAATGAACGGGGCCTGCCGTCGGTCTTCGTACGTACCCATTCTTGCCGTACCCAGTTCGGGCCCCTCGATCCCGGATCCCTCCTTCCTCCGTTGCCCGAGAACGGCACAACGCCAATCCGACGTTCGACGACGACCTCCCTCCGCCCTCGGCCGAACTACCGCTGTTGGCGTAAAAAACGTCCATCCACAGACGTTGCGTCGACGGTGCCGCCCCCGGACCCCCCACTTCAGTGTTGCGTTCGCGGCCGTTGTCGGGGTGCAAACATCGGCATAGAAACGCCCAAAACTTCCCGGCCAAGGCAACGCCGTTCTCGGCATTGAAATTGGGGGGCACGTGGATCTGAACACAGCAGCGTGGTACATGATGCCTGATGGGCGTTTTTTTACGGCAACGGCGGTATTGGCGATCGATCTGGGCCGCCTTCTTGGCGGCCAGGAGGGCCTACCTGGCCATCGCTGCCTTCCCTCCCCCGAGCTTCGACGTCGTGTTTCCCCCATCTCCTAGTGTTGATGGGGCTCTTGTCATCAGTGTGACGCCTCAGCCTCTCCTCCGCCATCCTCCCTCTCCTCACTCACACTGAGACTCGCTCGTACTCAGACTCGCTCACACTCAGACTCGCTCACACTCTGATCCAACACGCAAGCTCACTCCTACTCGGATGCGCTCATACACTCATACAGATGCTCGTACACTAAGACCCACCTCTCACACCTATACTCATGCACAGTCAGAGTCACTCACACACAGACTCACTCACACTCAGACTCATCCACACAAACCACTCACACTCAGGCTCGGCTCACACTCAACTTGTGAGGATGTCTCGAGCGAGGCGCCGGCTTCAGCACCCCAGTGGGGGAGCCGCCAGGGGAAATGACAATCGCCCGTTCGCGCCCAGATTGTGGGGATGTCTCAGGCGGTTGGCCTGCTTGGTGGCTTGAACTTCGTTGCTTTCGGAACAGATGCTGAGGATGTCTCCAGCGAGACACTGGCTTCAGCACTCCAAGAGCGAGCCACCAGGGGGTATGACACTCGCCTGCTCGCGCCCAGATTGTGGAGGGGTCTCAAGCGATTTGCCTGCTTGGTGCTCGGACTTCGGTGCTGTCAAACCAAATTCCGAAAATATCTCAGGCGAGGCGCTGGTTTCAGCACGTCAGGCGGCCAGATCGATGAGATGTATCGAGTCAGGCCATTGGTGTTGCACCTCCGACTCCTGTCCATTCGGGGGCCCATGATCATTTCGATGTAGGGGGAAGGACGGCCGCCAGGACGGAGGAGGGAGGACCGAGGAGCAAAATAATGAAGCATGATGAGGGAAGAAGGGAGGAGGGAGGAAGAGAAGGGCGGAGGTACGACGAATGGTACGAGGAAGGAGAGGGGAGGGGGCCCGCTCACCGCCCGTCTGTCTGTGCATTGCCGTCGTCACTGTGGCCGCCGCCGTCGTCGTCGTCGAACTCGTCGTCCACTCGGACTCGCTCTCACACCCAGACCCTCACGGCCGGACACTCACAGCAGGACGTGCCAGGAAATGACATGCATATATGGGGATCCACGCGTCGAATACATGTTTGACAAGGCGGACCCCCAGAGGTCTCGACCCCTTCCCCCGGACCGACCGCCTTCTCGTCCTGAGCAATTGTTCGACGGACCCACGGCCTGGCGAAGGCCCCCAAGGGCCGGAAACAGCAAAAACCCTCCGCCGTGTTTTTATCACGACGCGAGGGGGGCTTGGGCCGTAGAAGCAGAAAAACCAGCATACAGATAAACGTTCGACGGTCCGTGCGGACTTCATGGATCTGTGCTGGACCTCCCTCCCCTGGCGCGCGGAGTGCGCCAGGGGCGGCGCTGGAGGCGCTGGGGGGGGGGGCCCAGCGCGGATCCAAGAAATCCGCGCGGAGCGCCGAAAGTTTATGTTCATGGTGCCTTTTCCTCTTCGAGGCCTGGACCCGAGCGCGGAAGCTGGCCGACCACGGCGCTGGTGCCGATACCCCATGGCCATGAGCGCGCCGCCGTGGCCCGCGGTGGACGCCGCGTAGAGATACAGCACCGCCAGGGCCTCCTGCCGGTACACGTCGTCCCCCTCCGCGTGGGCGGCGGAGTGGAGCAATGCCAGGTTGAACTGGGCCTCGCGGGGGCTTCTTGTTTAGAGGTCTCCCAGATCGGATCTGAGCAGACGAGGTCGGAATGTCGCGCCGCATCGCCGACGCATCGGCGATGCGGCTCGATGTGGGGCCCGACTTTCTCCACGCCGATGTCGCCGATGCATCGTCGTGATCCTCCGACACCATATTTCGGATCCCATCTGGGAAGGTCCAAATCTGTTTTGGGGTCCCGAAGCGGTGCGGTGGCAGACCGCGCGGTGACCACGGAAACCTGAGCGACATCACGGCACAGTCCGCCCCCCGCACGATCTTGGGACCATGGAAGCCCCAATCGCCCGACAGGACAGGACAGGCGCCGATGTGCGCCCCGGGGGGCAGCCCTCTAAGACCTCAGCGGGGGCGCCGGAGCGCTGAAAAACGCTGATGTCGTACCACACGGTTACTTTACGATCTCGAATGCGTACTAATGTCCCCAATCGCCCGAGGCGTCCTCGGAGAACGGCCCGGGTCCCAAGACCTCCTCCGCCTCCTCCTCCTCCTCCTCCTCCTCCTCCGCCTCCTCTTCCTCCTCCTCCTCCTCCGGCTCCTCCTCCTCCTCCTCCTCCTCCTCCTCCTCCTCCTCCTCCTCCTCCTCCTCCTCCTCCTCCTCCCAAGACCGTGCGGTCAACCCGAAGCCTCGCTGGACTCACCCGCACGGTCTGGCCACCGCACCGCGTGGGGGCCCTGCGTGGGGCACGCTCGGGCCGCTCGCTGGGGTTGGCTTCCGTGGCCCTCGCTGGGCCCCCCATGGGGGAGGAGGGCCCCCGTCGTGAGCAGAAGGAAAACGATCGAGAGCTGATGGTCAGTTTTTCCCAAGCCCTCCTGTGTGGGGTTCTCGTTTTTGAACAGAGCACTGCGGTCTCCATTCCTCCTTCTCCCTCTCCTGCCTCCTGCCTCCCGCTTTCTGCCTCCTGTCTCCTCTTCTCTCCTTCCTCCCTTCTCTCTTTCGTCCTGCTTGCGCCGCTTGGCCAGTTTCGTGTGGTTTTCTCCTTGTCGCCCCTTTCGTGGGCTCCTGAGCAGGCGCCATGGCATGGGGAGTTCCTGAAGCAGAAGCAATACTTCTTGGCGGTGATGTAAAAACATCGCTCCTCTTTGTAGCCAAAAAGTATATACACCACCACCGCTCGTGTTTTGATGAATTCTGTTTCGGCCCTTAAAAGAAAGAGGGGGGCAGTTCGGTTGCCGTTGGCGGCAGGAGGGGGGCTGCGGGTGTTTCACCGCGTCACGCGAAGCAGGTTCGATCTCACGCACAGGCAACCCTCGGGCCCGAAACTTTCCCAAAGCCTTGGCTTAGTCTGGTCCACCAGGTCCTTGTCGCCGCCGAGTGCGAGGATGTCATCCACGTGGGCGGCGACGCTGACGGACGGGCGCTGCGCGATATCCACGCTAGGCTGGCCGCCCAGAGCGACCACGGTCGCGCCGCGACACTCGCCAGCGGGAACGGCCCAGGCGGCGGACCGGCACAGGCGTAGCGCCCACGAGAACCCCATCGGCAGCACGGTGACCGGTGGGGAGACCAGCGCGGCGGGGCCCACGTCGAGGTCCACGAGCCCCAACTCCTGAAGGACACCCGCCTTAACGCAGGGCAGTGCGAACGTCTCCTCCATGCCTGCGGAGAGCGGCCGACGGTGCGAAGCTTATCGTTGTCCGTCGCGAGCGCAGCGCGATCATCTGCCTCTCGTGCGTGACCGAGCGTGCTCACATCGCGACTCAAGGCTGCGTCACAGCATGGTCCACGAGGACATGCTGCTTGTGCCGGGATTTCTGTTGAACGCCGATCTCGAAGCACATGGCTCTGCAAGCCCTCCAGCCAGGCCGCATCCTCGGGCTGCGCCAGACTGGCGATGTCCACGGGGGCGGACCCTACAAACGGCCAAGCGACCTCGTCGCGGGCGCAGGGGGCCGACGTGGCGGCGCCGAACCGCGCGGGTTGGCGCGGGAGAGGAGCTCCCGCAGGACTCCGTCTTGACTCAGCAGTAGACGTGGAGAGCTCCGCGGGCGGGGTGCCCAGCTCGTCGACGCTGTCCGAGATGCGCAGGATGGTCCGGCGCTGCCCTTCGCGAGCTGCCGCGGACGGCGAGGACCGAGAGCCATGAAGTGAATGAAGTGCGCAGGCAGCGGCGCGAATGCGGCCATCGGGATGAGAGCGATAACCGCAACGGCGCGCAGAATGGCGGCCGGCAGGCTTCGCGGGGCGCGAAGCGGCAGCGGCTGCGACCGGCAGCGGGAATGCGCCACGAACGCGAGCGCCTCCAGACTGCCGAGGGCCTGCGGCGGGCGCCGCAATCATGTCCCAGGAGAGGGCTGGCCCACCTGCCCCCCCCCCCAGGTGCGTCTCAGCCATGGCCGTCAGGGGCCCCGCGGCCGCCCCTCCCGCCGTTCTTATCTCGGCCGCGACCGCGACCGCGACCTCCGCCTCGGCCTCCGCCCCCGTGCCCTCCGGACCCTGCGCTGCCAGTCGCGCCAGAGCCAGCCGCCAGCAGCCGCTCCCCCCGCGCCTTGCAGCGCCCCTTGGCGACGCTCGCCTCGCGCGCCTCTTCGGCGGCAAGCCAGTCGCGCAAGGCAGGTGCGACGCAAGCGTTGCCAGCACCACCCAAGGAACCTGGCGCCAGCGCCGCGTCCGAGCCGAAATCCGAGGACGGGGCAAACCTGTCTCTGCACAGCTCCTTCCCGCGTCTGGAGCGCCCGCCCGGCAAGCTCTATAGCCGCGAGGTTGGTCACGTGGAGCTGGTTGTAAACGACTCCGAGCTCCAAGAGGCGGCAGCGCAGCAAGTGGGTATCAACACTTGGATCATCCGCTTCCAAGAAGACTTCCGACTTCCACTTGACGTGGCGGCCCAATGGTGTTCCTCCATTGCGGCAGATGAAGTTCAGCGCCCAGAGAAGCGTCCTCGGGCCCTTGAGAGGCCAAACACCCCATGGCAACTCGTGCAACTGAACTACCGCGGCGCGGAAGTCGATGTACCGCGCGCCCTGGGTGCCCAACGAAACCGTCTGAATCCTGGCGTCGCCACCTGGGGCGCCTGCGATCGCCGCCAGAGACCCCGGCGAGCCCAGCGAAGCCAGGGGCGGCGCCTCCAGCCGCTGGCACGGCGAGCGCGGCCACGGATGCTAGCATGGCGACTGCGGCGCCGCCCAGTGCACCAGGGGCCGCAGCGCGGAACGGGCGCCGCGGGCACGAGGGCGCCTGCGACACCACCTCCCGCAGCTCCCGGAGCGCCGGCAGCGGGAATGGCCGCGGCAACGGCAGCCGCGCGGGGCCCAACGACGCCCGCCACGATGGCGCGCCCAGCCATGTTGAGAGCGATGCCTGGCCCAGGCCCAGCCCCGAACCCGAGCGTCTAGCGCGTCGAAGCTGGCGCAGCGGCCATCTCACGGGGCAGCGGGAGCCCTCGGAACCGATTGACCTGGTCCCCGCCTGTCTGGGACTGCGAGCCCTCCAGCGGCGCCGCCTGCAGGGATCGCGAACTCCCTGATGTCCGCGCCGTTCTGTGCGATATTCTCGACGTAGGCGTGCCCGTCGGGCGTAAGTATGCCCATGCGGAACGGCGGCGCCGCCTGCATGGCGATGATCAGGCGTTCATGCCAGATCCGCGCGCCCGCCACCAGATAGAGCACCAGCACGAAGTCCCCCTCATCGAGCCCTGCCAGAGCGACAGGGTGACCTGCGACAGCAGCGGCAGCCGCCGACATTACTGCACCGCGGCGCGGGCGCGCACAAGGGCCGCATGAGCCCTGGCCTCAGCCTCCAGTCCCAGCGGCAGCGAGCTCCCCGAGCCGCCCCTGCGAGCTCCGAAACCCCGCGCCGCGGCGGCGCCGAGCGCGAGCCCGCTCACCAGCGCCAGGAACACGGCCGACAGCGGCCACCCAGCAGCCTGCGGCGGGCAATCTAGGCATGCCGCCTCCAGTCCACGCCCGCACACAAGCGAGGGCGCGCAGGTGCAGGCTGGGCACTCCACACGCGAGGCCCAGACCAGCGCCGCCTGTGCAGCGCCCTGGACGGCCTCGCCCGCCAGCCAGGAGGCGAAGGCCATCGAGATGCCGGACCTTTGCACTTGAGCCCGCATGCCAGTGGAAGGACGGCATGACAGATGCGGCACTCTCTCCCGCGGGGTGTTGCTTCACGTTTCATAGCTAGACACATATTTATTTACACATACATGAAATATACACGCTTATACACATACGAACACACATATCTATATATACAGATGACTACAGGGCTATGTGATTGATTTTTCCTATGCTTAGGGGGTTCTTACTTCTGCACTGAGGAACCGGGCCGCCGATAGATTGCACCACATTGATTGCGCCGCGTATATTCCACCACACAGACTGTACCACAGAGATTGCACCACATAGACTGGACATCATTTATTGCACCTCCAAGATTGCACAACATTGACTGCACCAACAGAGTAGGCAACATATATTCAACCACATATATATATATATATGCAAGTTAAGAACACACACATATATATATATATATATATATATATATATATATATATAAAAGGTCGATCATTGATTTTACACCGCGTAGATGGCACGAAATGTATTGCACCACTTGGATTGCACCACGTCGGTTACACCGCGAAAGTTGCGCACCACATAGATTGCACCACGCGGATTGCGCCACATAGCACCACACACACCTACATCGCACCGCATATATTGCATAACATAGATTGCATACATCAGATTGCACAGCATAGATGTGGTGAACCGTCGGTGATCCGCCCGATTGCCAGCGTTTTTCCAAGTTCTAGGGAACTGATCTGCATCCAGAAGCGCTCTTGAGAGCCTTCTCCTCATCCAGACAATACTACGACTTCCCCAAAACATCGCAACAACTTCGGATCGATAACAACCGGGTGTGATCAGTCCGAAGTGGTCGACAGTCTGCCCGAAGTGGTTGCGATCCGCCCCGGTACCCCGCAGGGCCCTGATTGGTTGGGGCATTCTGGGACCGTCGTGGGGTCCCCTTGGGGCCTCGTGGACCCCGTTCGGTACTCGCGGGGTGGACCGAAGGGGGGTGGGTGGTTTGGCGAATCAGCCGCGTGCAGCTGGCTTTCCCGACGCAAATGGCGGCCGTGTGTCGAGGAAAGCGCTCGGCGACGGGGATGCTCGCAGCAAGTGGCGGCCCCCCTCCCCTTTCCCACCCCTCCCGTCCGGGTGTTGCTAGAAATGGTCCTGGCCCGAGGTGTTGCCTGCTTTGCACTTGGGGCCTCTGAGGCCCCCTGGGCCTCGGGCGGGTGCTCTGGAAGCCACCTGCGCCGAGCTGGGAAAGCGGGGGCCACCTCGGCTCAGGGCCACTTCTAGCAACACTCGACCACCCATTCCGCCCTGACCTCTTTTTGGGCAGGGACCGACCGTCCTGGTATTCCTGAAGGCTTACCACGAAACTCTTCTTTTAGAACCTAAAAACGTTCTAACACAGAACGCTTTCTTAGAACACAAAGCCGATGTATGAAGGCAAGACGGCGTCAGCCAGAAATGTCCCTGGAACATTTCGTGCGAATCGTTCAAGATTCTGATGCAGAACAGTATTCATTGGGCCTGCAAGCAAGCCGAGACGCCTTGGCACAGCTTAATCCTTGAGGCCCTCGGGGGCCACTTTTAGGTGTACCCATGGGGCCTCTGGGTCGCCCGCGTCAGCGGCCGCCCGGAAGAGCGCCCTGGCCTGCGCCACGTCCTTCGGAACGCCCGCGCCCACCAGGTGCATCTCGCCCAGCACAGTCCTACAGGCCGCCTCCAGAAGGGAAAGCAACGTCTATGAGAGGAGAAAGCTAACAAGGACCACGACCAAGAAAGAACGCGGAAACGCCCCTCTCGATCCCGGTTATCGATATTTTTTCCTCAAGCTAGGCGCGGCCACCATTCAACATACATGAGACGGACGATCTCCTTTTTCACGAGGACGCGCCCTCACTCAGGACGAGGTGCCCTTGAGACTGTGTAATTCTGAGTTTGCTTGGCAGCAATGGAAAAGGACCCGGGCCCGGATCAAATCACCAAATCTGGCTGCATGGCATCGGCTCCCAGGGAGGGTAGGGAGGGAAGCCTTGAAACCAGAATGGCCGCGAGAGGGGGAGAGAGCAGCAGCGCGAGAGCAGAGCAGGAGAGGAGACGGACGGGGCGTAGCCCCTCTCGCTTGGCCGCTCGACGCGGAGGACAACTGCATCCAAAGATAATCATTCCTCAAGCTAGGCGCGGCCACCATTCAACATACATGAGACGGACGATCTCCTTTTTCACGAGGACGCGCTCTTACTCAGGACGAAGTGCACTTGAGACTATATAATGCTGAGCTTGCTTGGCAGCAATGGAAAAGGACCCGGGCCCGGATCAAATCACCAAATCTGACTGCATAGCATCGGCTCCCACCCCCAATTCAGTTGTCACTGGGCGGGCGGGCTGGGAAGGAAAAAGAAGAAAGAGAGATCATCTCGGCACACGATTCGAGCAGGCGGCGCGAGAAACGAGGTGCCGAAGATCCGCCGCCGAAAAACGGGCGGCCCGTTGGCGGGCGGCGGCAGGCACGGCGGCTCGTTGTCGCAAATGCGAGCCGTACTTCTCATAGATGCGCACGGACTCTCGTGCGCGCCATCTCCCGCGCTGCTGGATCTGATCAAGACTACGCAGCTGCTCTAGAGCGTCATGCGAGGGGCCTCCGCGCCGAAGCTGATGAGGCACGGAGAAGACGCGGCACAGACCTAGGTCGGAGGCAACGCTTCGCACGAGCCTCTCGTATGCGCTGAGATTCAGAGGGGCAAAAAGCTTGGCGGCGTCTGCACGGCCCTTGCGCAGGGCGAGCAGCGCTGCGGGCACCTGTCGTCTGAGAGGGACAGGCGTGCCAGCGACGACAGCGCGGTCAAACTCATTTGTCTTGGACGGCGCACCGCCCGCGAGAGGCGCGATGATGATCGAGACTTGGCCGCCAGCGCTGCCGTGGACATCGCCAGCGGTGACGGCGAGCACTTCGCTGGGGCGCAGGCACAGGTCGAACTGGACTATCATGGCCACGGCGGCGAGGGCCCCCAACGTGGAGCGCTCCGCGAGGGCTCCCATGCAGGCGATCACCGCGTCGAAGGGGGCCGGCATCCTAGGAAGCCGTGGCAACTTGGCAGACCAGCCCGCCAGGGCATCTTTTAAGCGCACAAAGTGAGGCTTGGCCACAGCCCATCCTCTGAGACGAGCAAGTCCGTAGAGAGCGTTACGTGCCATATACTGAGGAGATCCAGAGAAGAAAAGGTGCTCGATGTACAAGTTCATCGAAGTGTCGGCATTCTTTGGGTTGTCAAAGAGAAGACGCTGGCGACGAGCCCAGGCCTCAAAGTCGGCGACGGCTTGCTGATACTTTGTCAGAGTCGCCGGTCGCAACGAAGCCGTCCGCAAGAAATCGCCAGGAGGCACTCGGCGGGATTGTCGCTGTTGCTCGGCGCGATCCACTGCCGCCGCCGCCCGCCTTCGGCGCTCCGCTGGCAGCGCCCGGCGGCCCCGCGCTTGGCCCCCGCCTGGGGGCGGGGCAGCGCTGCGAGGCACGCCGGCCGCCCGATGGGCGGGGGCGCGGGTCGAGCGCGGAGGCCCAGGCGGCTCGCCAAAGGAGCCTGAACCTCCGCGGACAGAGCGGGACGCCGGGGGCGCGGAGGCGGACCTCGCCCGACGCGGCTGCCAGGACGCCATCCCAAGTCGCGAGGTCTCCTGGCGTGGCTCGGCCATAGGCGGACTCCGGGGCGGAGAGCGAGGCGATGCGTACAAGTTCTCGGCACCACTCTGGGAGGTACGCGCCAGCCAAGGTAGTCCGCCAAACCCACCCTCTCGTCGGATGGCGAACTTTGCCCTGAAGAACTTCACGGTGTGGTTGGCAGCACTGGCACCGGCGGCCCAGCAGCTCTAGGTTCGGCAGCGTGCCGGCGACCGCCCCTGGCTTCTCGAAGGGGGCCCCGAAACGGCAGGAGTCGTAGACGACCTTGCCTGGCTTGTGGCGGCGGAGCTCCCTCTCCAGGGGCGCCCAGCGCCAGACTCGGCTGGGGCCAGGGTTCTCCAGGAGGACGAAGATGTTCAGCTTCCTGCAGAGCTTGAGCACCCGCACGGCGAAGCTGACGAGAGCGAGGTCTGCCGGGCGTGGAGGCCGGTTGCCTCCAGCCAGCACCCAGTGGGCACACGGAAGGCCAATACGTATGCACCAAAAGCGGCGCTGAGCAATCCAAGCCAAGACAGCGTTACGGACGCCAGGATGAGTGAGGTCATGATGCTCGCCGTTTGCGATGTCCAGAGGGCAGGCGATACGAAACCCGGCCTCGTGGAAGGCCCGACAATTTTGCACCTCCAGCAAATAGCTCCAAGAAGCTGGCACGGCCTGGCCGCTGGCGCCGCGGGGCCTGAGACGAAGACCCTGAGGAGCGCCACTGACGAGGCCCACTGCGTGCCCGAGGAGGAGCCGAAGAGCTTGATGACCCAGCCTGGGGACCTCGACTCGCTGATGATGCAGATGGCCTGACCCGTGACGCCCAAGAAGCCGAGGAAGCTGAGGCCCAGCCTGGGGTCGCTGATAAGCCGATGTACCTGGAGACCCAGTCTGAGGCCAGTGACCCGCTGAAGAGCTTGACGACCCAATCTGTGAACAATAACCTGTACGTGATCTCGATGAGGTGGAGCATGATGGAGCAGGGGAAGGACGGGATGGGAGAACAAACTCAGCTGGGATGGTAGAGAGGATGATCCCTTGTGCGAGGTCCTCGCTCCACTGTCCCGTGCAACCAATAGGTTTCTCTCCAAGCCCTGGCGGCCTGGAGACGCGGCTCGGCGACGGCCGAGTCGCGAAGGCAACGCTGGTGATGAGGGGCTCGGACTCCACAGGCCCGAGGCATGGAGGGCCGCCGCTGGCCCTCGCGACAGGAGCGCGCCGGCTGGGCGCTGGCGGGCAGACTCTGAAGCCGACCCCGCGGACCCAGCCAGGTAGAAGTTCGCGGCGGTCCGCGGCCCGGCTCCCCCAGTCAGCAACGTTCACGCATCCTGGAACGTGACGCGCCCGCCACGTGATCTCGGCGCCCAGCTGCAGGGCGCCGGCCCGACGACATTGCGCTAGGAGCTCTCGATTGCTGGCACGGCCCTTCTCGAACGGCAAGACGCTGGACAAGTTGTCCGAGAGGCTCAGCAGCTCGGTCCCGTGGCAGTTGACCTGGCGCGCGGCTGCGCCCAGCCCGATCGCCGAGGCGCGGGCCTCCAGGCTGTGGATGCGGCCGGGATGGCGCCACGCGCCGCGGAAGGCCTCGGTCCACCGCTGCGGGTCGATCAGCTCGGGAGGCAGAGCAGGCGGGGGGCGGCCCACCTCCATCTCCCGGCGCTGGCGGCGGGCTCGCGCCTGCCTGCGGGGACGTCCCGCATCGGCGGCGCCGAGCTCGTCGCAGTGCAGGTCGGAGACGTCGGCCAGCCCCGCGGCGCGGCCCAGGTAGGCGTCCCTGTCGGGGTCGCCCGTGGCCTCGACCTCGCTGAAGCGCTGCCTCTCGCGCCACCGCGACACACCGAGGACCTCGTGTCCGAAGAGCTCGGCCTCGCAGACGGCGTACCCCAGCATCGAACTGTCGGTGGTGTAGGACACCGGCGCAGGAGGTCGGCGCAGGTCCACTTGGCCGAGAAACACGAGGCCAGCAGCACAGCGGAGCTCCGTCAGCACGTTGGACGGCAGGCGGGAGACGCCCTCCATAGGGCCTGACTCGAGGTAGGCGTAGGACTCGCCCAGTACGCTGAGGGCGGGCCGCATGATGCTGAAGTAATGCGCGATGTGTCCGAGCAGCCTCCTGACCTGCCAGCGGGCGAGCCTTGGCCTGCGTAAAACCTCGTGTAGGCCAAGGTACAGGCGCCATGCACGCCGTGACGTGTGACGAAGGCGGCCGTGTCGGCCATCGAACTCGAGGCCGAGGATGCCCTGCGACGAGGTGGCGTGCTGCAACTCGTGCCAGCGGAGCCCCCTCTTGTCCAGCTCGTCCGTCACGGCGCCGAGGCGCTGGTCGAGCTCGCCGGCGTCCAAGGAGATGAGGTTAGCGTTGTCGACGTAGGGCGCACGAGCAACCCCCCCGTTCAGCAAGGAGGGCGGCTTGCCCTCGTCCCGGTACCAGGAATCCCTGTCCCCGAAGACGGTGCACATGGTGTCGATCAGGACCTCTTGGCAAATCCACAAGGCCCCTGACCATCCCATGGGCACGGCCTCGAAGCAGGGCCAGACACGGGAGTCGGGACTGATGTCGACGTAGCGGCCGAGCTCCTCGTCGTAGAGCTGGGTCACCCCCAGCTCGCCAGCGTCCATCTCGATGTCGAAACACATCCAGGAGCCCCAGGCCGGGTGGCGGAACTGGTAGAAGCCGTCCTGCAGGTCCACAGAGCCCGCCACCAGGTCGCCCCCGGTCGTCGCGATGTCCAGGTCGTCGGGGCTGAGGTCGGTGGCGTCCACGAGGTTGATCGCCGCGAGCGCCTCTCCTGAGGCCAGCGCGGTCTTGGGGGGGAGGCGCTGCAACTGGTTGGCCTGCCGGGCGCCCAGCGCCATCCTCTGATCACCGTTCTTCTTTCGCACGAAGAAGGCAGAGATGCAGGACTTCCGACGGGCCCGAGCTCCAACGAGCCCTCGGAGAGCCAGCGCGCGAAGACAAGCCACGAGCGCCGGGCGCGTGCCGCGCCGGCGCGGGTCGAGCTGCGGGTCCCAGTACGGCTGCACCAGCGGCTCGTCCTCTGGCAGCTCGGAGAGCGGGCGGACGACGGTCGCGTCGAAGTTGTCCAGCACGTCCCTGACGCTCTGGGGGGCCACCTCGTCGAGCGGCGTGGAAAAATGTTCCTTACGTAGGATATTGAGGCGGCTCGAGTCAAAATCAACCACAGTCGTGGAAGCGTCGAGGCCGCCGTAGACGTCCCTGGTCTTGAGGAGCTCCTGGAGGGCTCCAGCACCATCCCAGTCGGCGGGCCGATCACCGAAGGCCGCGATCCGACGGCGGATGCGCCTGAGCGCCGACTCTTGAGCGACGTCGGCACTCCCTGTCCTCTGAGGGGGCCGAAGCACGACGTCCCTCCCAGCGCAAGCAGCAGCCATCCCATTGAGGTCGTGATCGTCTCGATGGCACGGGCCGAGCGACGATCGGCGGCGGCAGCACGCTGCGCCTTATACCGAGGCAAAGCGGTGCGTTCCCCTCGCGGCGGATGCGAGTAGAAGGCCTCCGTGACTGGAAGCGGGAACAAAAGTGGGGGCCCCCGCGAGGAGGAACCCTCGACGGGGAGGCAGCCGCGGTCCAAGGTGGTGGCCATGGTGCCGCGGTGCGCCGACGGCCGCGGCAGGCGGCGCCGCGGCCGTCGGGGGCTCGGCGGACCCCGGCTTGCTAACCAGCGCCAGCCGGCCCAGCCCCGGCCTTGCCTTTCGGCTTGGCCTTGGGGCGCGGGGGCCTGGCCTCGCCCCTCTGCTCGTTGCGGTACTTCTTGTCCTCGTGGTCGGCCTCCTCCCTGTACATCCTCTCCTGCTTGAGGACGGTGCTCCTGGCCTTCTGCTGGTCCGCGACCCACGCGTCGAACTTGGTCGTGACGGCGCCTCCCGAGTCGTCGAGGCGGCTCGACGCCATGAGCTCTAGGCCGTCGAAGGACGGGCGGCGTGGGCAGCGCTTGATCGCCCTCTGGATCTGGAGGCCCCGCCGACTCAGGAGCTCGAAAGAGGCGAGGTTCGAGACATCCAGCGCGTCGAACACCAGCGCATGGTGCAGGACCTCTACGATATTCTTCAGCTCCTGGGCCACGGCGCTGGCACGCGAGACTCCCGAATGGGCCACCCAGAAGCCCCAGCACGACGAGAGCGAGTGCCCAGACGAGACGACCGCGGCGAGGAACTCGACCAGGGCCTTGGGCCCCTCGAAAGGCCAGTCCTCCACGTCCACGCTCTTCAGGAGGGCCACCAGCTGCGCCAAGGAGACGGTCTGAGCGGACGCGCCCGTCTGCGGCAGCACACGGTGGTCCCTGCCAGGCCCAGCCCTCTTCTCTGCCTTCCAGTCCGGCTCGTCGCTGAGCTGAACGTTCTCGGCGGCGACCCAGCCCTCGGCGTCGGACAGCATCACGAGCGCCACCGCGTCCCGGCTGATGAACATCTCGGCCGAGGTGATCAGCTCCAGGCTCACCTCCTCCCCGAAGTGGTCGCTCGCCGGGTCGGAGACGATCCACCTCGGGACGTCGACCCCAGCCTGCGCCGCGGGGAGGGGGAAGCCCAGCACCTTTGCGAAGTTGCGCCCGTCGCGGCGCAGGTTGGCCAGGTCGGCATCCGAGAGAGCCCCGAACCCGTAGACCTGGCCTCGAACCCGCGGCGGGAACGCGGCCGCCCGCGGCAGGGCGACCACCAAGTACTCGTCCAGCTTCAAGAGATAGATCTCGGCGTCGGGTGTCGCGGCCACCCAATGGCCTGGGGTGGGCGAGGGGGCCAGAAGCACGCGGTGGTGCCACCTGAAGTTCGGGTTGTCGTCGAAGGCGACACAGACCTGGCTCTCCACGATGTCCAAGGTCTCGGGCTGCGCCCGAGCCATCAGCCTCGGATGGCCCTAGGCCAGGTCGCCGAGCCTGCCCCGCCGTCGCCTGCTGGGCGCGCTGGCGCCCGAGTGGTGAACCCGTGCAGCAGGGCCGCGACGGGCGCGCAGATCGCCAGCGCCGCCACGGCGCACAGCACGCCCAGGACCCAGCCCAGCCCCAGCCACGAGACCCAGTCCAGCGAAGCCGGAGCGGGGGCCGGGCAGGCCAGCTCAGGGCAGGGCCGCGGGTCAGGCACCGCCGGGCACGCCGCCGCAGGCGCCGCCGGGCAGTTGCCGCAGGTGACGTTGACCGACCCACAGGGCGGGCAGGCCGGGCAGGCTGGGCAGCGGCTGGCCCAAACCGAAACCAGCGCCGCGTTCCACTGCCCGAGGGCCGCGAGGGGAAGGGGCATCCGGCGCGGCGCTGGCCCATGCAAGCCTTGAAACCAGAATGGCCGCGAGAGGGGGAGAGAGCAGCAGCACGAGAGCAGAGCAGGAGAGGAGACGGACGGGGCGTAGCCCCTCTCGCTTGGCCGCTCGACGCGGAGGAAAACTGCATCCAAAGATAATCATGGTCATTGAGTCATCGTCTATTCGTGGATCATTCTCGCGAATCGGCGATGGCCAGCATGGACCCTGACCAAGATCGGCGACGACGAGTTCCCGCGACATCTTGGGGAGTCTTTTTGACTCTCGGTGGTGACGAACGTTATCAGGTGGGGGAGCGGGGGGAAGGGGCGGCGGGGGGGCGGGCATAACGTGACGCCCCACCCCCCCGCCGTGTGGGTCCGGCACCACAGACTGTGGTGCTAGACGCACTGCGGCGATGCCGGGGACGCACTGGAGGGTGGAGCGTCACGTTAGATGGGAGGAGGCAAGGGGAAAAGGGGGGCACGACGCGCGCCATGGCCCAACAGTTACACGAAAAATACTCTCTTGGTCATGGTCATCGTGACTTTTCCCTCGAGCCAGCACGGCAACAGCACCGACCCCAACCAGGCCCAAGCCTCCGCCCAGGATCGGCGTCGCGTGCGCGCTCCTGCCCCGGCCGAGACGGGCGGCTCGAGGAAGAATCTCTGGGCCCGAGGTGGGCCTGGCTGTGCAAGCGGGTGTCCCTTGACAGCGCGCCCAGGGGAAGGCAGAGGAGGCGGGCCTTCTCGGAAGACGCAGACGGCTTCGCAAACGGCGGGCCTGCTTCTGAGAAGCCCTGCCGCTTTCCCCCTCTCGCTTCCCCCCTCGGCGCGCCACCGAATGCAGATGTCCTCCAATATGGGAGGTCGGTGCCGTCATCATCATCATCATCATCATCATCATCATCATCATCATCATCATCATCAACATCATCATCATCATCATCATCGTCAGCATCATCATCAGCATCATCATCGCGACGCTCAACCAGGCCAAGACATCTTGTGTGTCTCGGGCCAGGCGGGTCAAGCAGGACAGGACGGGCCACGCTCCAAGCTCGGCGGAAGAGAGGGGGACGAACGGGCGGCACAACACTCACAGCACAAACACACACCACAAACACACCAATACACCGAACGAGAGAGGAAGAGAGAAACCCCAAGCCAACCCGAATGGGTTTTTGGCAGTAGCCGCAGCTAACCATCTGCCGGAATCGGCTGAATTTCAGCGACTGGATCGTTTGCTCCAAGGCTCGGGCAGAACAATTATGTACAAAAACGAACAGGGTAGGGCCCAGCGACACTGGTCCACAGTTTGCCCGAACCGGAATCACGGCCTGAGAAAACTACGTGGCGCTTACCAGAAAAACTGCACTGGCCAGAACGCCCACGGCACAGCCCGGGGAGGTTTACCCGAAAACTGGAACTCCAGACCTGGACCCGAGTGCGCTTTCGCCAACGGGTTCCGAAGGCACAAAAAACCACGACACACTGATGGCTATCGGGCCGCCCCGAGAGGCGGGCGAGTTGAGACGTCTGCCATCAGACGTCTGCCACATCCAGCTGCTACTGGGGTTCTCCAGCGCCACAGGCACGTGATGGTTACGGCCCGCACGGATCAGGGTAACGCAGAATTTAAGTTGAGAGTTGCCCTTCTCGCAGGCAGGGCGGGCACGGGGGTTTTAGATTGGGCAGCCCCCAAAGGTGAGAATGGCTGAGAAGGCACCAGCTACTATTCGGGGGCCCATGCCGCGCCTGAGACCACGAACAACATGGCGTGCCCATCCAGAGACCGACGACGACACCCCCCTTGATCCACCCCCGCACGATCTTCTGGATGCACGGCCTATCCGGATCAAGCCAGGGGAGCTGTAAGATATCTACGGGCACCACCCCAAAACCGAGGTGTCGCATCGCTTTTGACGTGCCCCCCTGGCCTGAATACAGCTCCAGAAAACCTGCGTCCTTGAAACCTGGGCCGAGGCCAACGCCTTTCTCAAGACTCGACGCACCCTCACTTTCACCTCGCCATCGCTCAGCGACGCCCCACTGGCAGCGCTGGCAGCAGCGGCAAGCCTTCCAGCTCCAGGAAGATGGGCCCCAGCCTGGCGGCGACGTGCCGCCCGAACTTGAGCGTCTGGGCTGGCGCCTTGTGCAGCTCCGCCAGGGCCCTCGCCTCCTTGCCGTACCTTCTCAGCATTGCGTCGGAGTGCCAACGCCCCCTCGACTTGACCTCCAGCGCCGAGCGCGCCCTGGCCAGGAGGTCGTGCCACGCGCCGCCGTGCTGGAGGCCGTGGGCGGTCGGCCCCGCGTGGCCCAGCCCCAGCGCCTCCGCCGACGCCTGCATCCCCACGGTCGTTGCGGGCGAAGCTCCAGAGCCTGTCCGTCGCACGCTGGCCGCCGCCTGAGCACTGCGAGGCACTCGCACATGGTGCCCGACTCCGTCCAGCACGACGTTCATGTCGAAGGCGCCTACTTTTGTCGGCGACCCCAGCTCGCTCGGACCCAGCAGCAAGGCCCACCGTTGCTGCCCGAACCCAGCGCCCGCCACCGGCGCGACCAGCTGCGCGGGCGTCAGCGCATCCAGCTCGCCTGGGCGGAAGGCATTGAAGGCCAGGAGCAGGCGCCGCAGCGTGTTCCGGCAAGCCCCTGGACAACAGATGCCCGGCCAGCGCCGCTGCAAGAAGCCGCGGCACTGGCATCCGCGTTGCTCGCGGCACCACCTTGGCCCAGCCAGCCAGCGCCCTTGTCGCCCTCGGCAAGCTCAGCGCGCCGTACCTGCCGACCTCGGGGTCGTGGAACTTGATCGCGGCAAATGTCTTGCTGGCTACATCCCCGGCGCGCCCCAGGAAGAACAGCCTGTCCATGTACTGCGCCAGCGCCAGGTCGATCTCCCCGAATGTGGCCCAGCTCACCCCCGCCTGCAGCGCCCAACCCAGGAAAGCTTGGGCTCTCCGCTGGTAGTCCGAGAAAGTCACCTTGGCCACGGACCTCGACTCCAAGAAGGACGGCGGGCACGAGCCCGGGAGGGGCGCCGACTCGGGCGATGGCGCGCGGCACCAGGTCCTTCTGGCGGTCGCCGCAGCAGCCGACGTGAGGCCAATCATCTTCATCCAGTCGCCTTGCGGGGCTGCGAGCTCCGCCCCCTCGCGCGTGCGGGACCGCCCGCTCCTTGCTTGCGCTGGAGCTCGGGAACTCTGGCACGGCTGGCAGCGCCCCAAGCCTAGCACCAGCAGCAGCAGGCCCCACCTCGGCGGCCTCCCCCTCCAGCTGCGGCTTGAGCTACTACAAGCCTCGGGACGGTTTATCATCCGGGTTCCTCTCCGACGGGGCCCAGCGGGCGCGCGCGTGGAGGCGGCGCGCCAGGGTGAGGGCGCTGATCTCGCGAAGGATGTCTCGGGACTGGATGGCCGACGATCGGCCCTTCCCGGCGGCGAGGGCCAGCCCCAGGTGGTCGACCAAGAGCAGAACTCGACGTCCGAAAACTTTCCGACCTCGAAGGAGATGCCGAAGCGAGTTCGAGAGAGCGAGCCCCTCCAGCCGCAGTATGTTCGCTGGGCCCCGCCAAGGGAACGACTCGACGATATGCCATGCCTCTGGGGCAATGAAGCTCGCGTCGACCATGTCGACGGCCCTCGCATACTCGCCAGCCTGGCGCAAGCTGTCCAGCAGGTCGTCCGACGCCAGCAGCTGCCCCAGCATCGCAGAGGCACCCTCGCCCCCCAAGGCGCGGGCTCGAGCGGCCGTGGCGCCCTGGCGGCGCCGCCAACGCTCAGCCGTCCGCCCCCAGCGCGCGATCTCCTCCACGGCCGCCTCGCGCTCGCAGACTCCGCAGCCCCAGTGCGAGGCGTCGCTGGCCGTGACCTTGCTGTGCTTGTCGGCGTCCGTGTGAGCCACCATCAGCGGCGGCAAGTTCCTGACGTGCCAGAGCTCCTCCCTCGCGGCCTGCCACGACTCGCCCACCTCAATGCCCTCGGACTTGATGTAGGCGCACATGAAGCTGAACACCGACAGGGAAGACCGCTGAACCATCATGATCTAGGTCGCATGGCCTACCGCGATCTCGAGCACGTGCCCTGAGCAGGCACGACGGCCGAGGAGCTCCTCAATAGCCAGACGCAGCCTCCAAACGCGCTCGGTGGACGCCCGCGCCGCGCGGCCGCGCCCGTCGAGCGAGAGGCCCACGAAGTCCGTCTGGCACACGGCCCCGTCGGTCTCCGCGTGAATCGTGAAGCCCTGGCTGGAGAGCGCCTCCGCGACAGCAAGCCCCGCAGTGCCGACGTCCTGCTTCGGCCAGCCCATGACTATGAAGTCGTCGACGCACGCGGACGCGCCCAGCGGGCGCCCCGGGCCCAGCGGGCGCGGGGCCTCTCGATCCTTCACGAGGACCACGACACGCCGGCCGCCCCGCGCCAGCCCCTCCTCCGTTACCGGCTGGCAGAGGTGCAGCGCCCAGCTCCAGCCCATCGGCAGCACCGCCAGCACCAGCACCAAGAGTGTCGAAGCGCTGCGACCCCGCAAGCCCACCGCGCCGCCGCGCAGCGCAGGTAGCCTAAAGCGGGGCCCCAACTCTTCTGGCACCTCGATAGCGTAGAAGGCGTTGCTGATGTCACCGCTACTGAACCAGACGACGTCGCACTCCTGCGCCTCCAGTTTCGCGAAGGTGGCGGCCGAGGGCAAGTGCGCCGACGGCGGCGGCGCGAAGTCGGAGTTCGCCAACCTGGCGTCAAAGATGATCCTTTGCATCTGGTTCTTTGTCTTGACGAAGAGCAAAGCCACCGTTGCGCTGCTGTCGTCGAGCTCCTCGGAGGGCACAAGGCGAGCCATGCCGCGACTCACCAGTCCAGTCACAAAATCTCCGTGCACTCTGTGGCCCCGAAGTGCAGGGTCAAGATAAGGACGTAGAAGTCCGAGCTCAGCTCGCAGGCCAGCCGCTGCAGCTGGAGGTATTCGCACGTTGGCCGCCAGATCCCTCGACCAGGTAGCGTGCTCGGCTGGCAGCGCCTCGCCCAAGGAGACGGGCTTCGCTCCCGCGGCCGGCCAGGACACAGCGCCCTTGTTGTAGGCCGCGACGGTTGTAGCGCACTCGCCGTGCATGGCGGCGCTTCCGCAGAGCCCGCGAAGGCCCCCGCGGCGACGTGCATCAGCAGGGCAAGGACCAACCGAGCAGTAGCTGCGCTCCAGGTGCTCGAGGCACATCTGCCGCGCAGCGCTCGCGGCACCACCGCCCGCCAAATCACGCCCAGCAAGTGAGCAATTGGATTGGATGCCGTCGTTGGCCCAGTCGAGAGCGCGGCGACGGCGGCGAGCACGACGGGCGACGGCGCGGCAGCCAGCGCCAGTCTGAGAAGGGACAAGGAGAAGAGGCAAGGGGAAGATGCCGCGCTGGCGCGCCATCACCTCGCGGTCGAAGATGCGAAAGCCCGCGCGCCCGGGGCCAGGGAGCTGCAGGCAGCCTTGGTCGATGGAGTAGTAGTGGAGGTCAGCTGCCCTCCGCCCCCTTCGGCCCCTTGGCGCCCTTGGGCTTGGCAAGCTGTCTCTCCCCCGTGCTTTGCGTCTCTCCTTGGCGACGGCGTTCTTCCTCGAGATCTGCTCGCTGATCCAGGTTGAGAGAGCCGGGGCCACCATGAGACCTCTCGTCGTCGCCATTCCTGTGAAGTAGTACTCCTCGTCCTGGCGCTCGTTGTTGTCCCTGCGCGTCCCCAGGACGCGATCCACGTGCCTTTCTTCACAGAGTTGAAGTTGTCCTGAAACCGACTCCAGGCTGGCAAGGTTCGCGAGGTCCAGCTGGTCGTAGCACGGCGCCGTGTCGAAGATCTTCGAGTACTCGTGATGAGCTGAGACGATGATGCCATCCAGCCCCAGGCGAATTACTGACCTCCACTGGACGCGGTGCCCGAGCCCTCTCCCTCCATTCTCCAGCATGAAGTTCGCCACCCAGTGAGCTGTCCTCGGCCCTGGCACCACCCAGTCGTTCCAGTCGACGGCCCGAAGCAACGCGACGCCCGAAGCGAAAGCCCGATGCCGCTTCCCGTTGATGTCGCACTGCGCCGAGAGCGCACGGCAGTCACCCGAGCCAGCGGCACCGTCACTTGCTCCGTCGGCTGCGACGGCCAGCGGCCCAGCACCTGCACCAGCCAGTGCCGCAGCGAGCCCAGCGGCACCGTCCGCGGCGGCGGCTGCGGCCGCGGGGGCAGCGCCAGCCCAGGGGGCGCCTCCCGCTGCGGCCGGGGGCGCGGCAACCAGCCTGCCTCCAGCTGGGGCCGCGGCCGGCGCGGCGCCAGCGGGCGCGCCCAGGGCGGCGGGGGCGGCCCCTGCGCCAAAACCTCCGACACCACCTCCTCCTGCCGCCCCAGCGCCAGCAGCTGCGCCTCCGTCTCCTCCGAGCAGCGCGGCGAGGCCGCCTGCTGGTCCTCCTGCCACGGCAAGCCCGCCGCCGTCACCCACGGGCGCTGCAGCACCCCCTGCGCCTGCTCCAGCCGCCCCAGCGCCGCCAGCGGCGACCACCGCTCCGCCACCACTAGCTGCAGGACGCGCCGCAGCGACAGCGAGAGCAGCATTATGGCCAGCAAGGAGCACCCCAGCCTGCAACGCGAAGGCCTGTAGCTCCGCGGGCGTGAGGGGCGCGGCGAAGTCGTGCACCCTGAACCCCGCTCCGCCGGCGGCTGGCATGACGTCCCCATCCTCGCGGATGAGCACACGCCCAGGCCCCACGCGGTACCAGTGCCGCACTCGTCGTTGTCCTCGCTGAACAACTCGACGAAGAGGTCGTGGTCAGGCGAAACCACCGCCGCGTGGAGCCTCTGAATCCCAGAAGCGCCGACCACGACACGGGCATGTAAGAGAGGCGCCCCTGGCAAATCATACTCGACATACAACTCATCGCCAACGTTCATGCCTTGACCGCCGGCGGTGTCCAGTCGACGACGAGCTTGCCGCGGCCACCGGACACCCTGCGATCAGGAGCACCGCCAGGCGGGGTGAGCTCGAGCCGGGCATCCACCGCGAGGACGCCCTCGCGCTTCCGGCCGCAGCAGCGGCCCGCCTGGCCGCGCACGGCGGCCCACAGCCTCGTGGCAAACTCCCACAGCAAAAAAGCCCCCAGCCCCAGGGAGACCTCGAAGCCCCAGGAGACTCCGCCTTGGCCGGCTCGGGGCACGCCGGGCAAGGGTCTGGGCACTCCACCAGCGGTGCCGCAGCACCCCAGGGCAGGCACGTCTCCAACTCCGCGCACAGCTCGCCAACCAGCGCGGGGGTCGGCGGCGCGGCCGCCGGGCAGCTCCGCGATGGCGGAGCGGGCGCCGGCGCCACGGCCGGCGGCGCCGCGGCCACGGGCCGCGCGGCCGAAGGGCTGGCGGGGCCGCGGCTGGCACACCACTGCCCGAGCCACGCCGAGCCCACGTGGAACGCCAAGAGCACCGCGCCGCGGGTCGCCTGGCGCATCCAGGTTGCGGACGGGCCTGGCAGCACGCGAACACTTCCGAAAAAGGCTTGGGCCGAAGCAGTAGCAGATACAAGCACCGTGCGGCCCTCCAACGCTCAGCGATTACTCTTCAAGAACTCCCCATCATCATCATCATCATCATCATCATCATCATCATCATCATCATCATCATCATCATCATCATCATCATCATCATCATCATCATCATCATCATCATCATCATCATCATCATCATCATCATCATCATCATCATCATGATCCTCATCATGATCCTCATCATGATCCTCATCATGATCCTCATCATGATCCTCATCATGATCCTCATCATGATCCTCATCATCCTCATCATCCTCATCATCCTCATCATCCTCATCCTCCTCCTCCTCCTCCTCATCATCATCATCATCGTCATCGTCATCATCATCATCGTCATCGTCGTGTCGTCGTCGTCGTTGTCGTCATTGTCGTCGTCGTTGTCGTCATTGTCGTTGTCGTTGTTGTCTTCCTCGTCGCCGAACGGGACTCAGGCAAATCTCGACAGACTAGCGCCTTGCACAAGGCGGCGCTGCCCTGAGGGGGGGCCCAAAGAGCCCGAAACTTTCCAGCTTGGGCTTATGTTTGTCCTGTAGGCTTGGGGCCCTGAAGACAGATGAGTCTCTCCCGAACGAACTAATGCCACTCCGGACAAGCGCCAAAGCCAAATAAAGTCCAGGTGAATGAAGCTTGGGCCTCTGGATGATGCCAGATCCCATGACGCGCGAGACGAGACAAACCAGTGGAAAACATTGCCTGGATGCGGAGGAGAGAGGGGTCCTGTCCTGGATGTGGGAGTCGACGAGGGCGGAGACGAGGAGGACGATATATTACGTACAGGAGGCTTGTCACCCAGGATGCAAGAGGAGACTGGTACCGTAGCTGCGGTATGTGACAACATGCGAGAGGGAACGAACTCCCAATTCTGCAACCCAAACTACAGCCAACAAACCAGCATGATATCCGCCACCGTGCCAGTGAGGTGCCCCAAGGTTCACGCAACCCTGCGAAATTCAGAACTGTAGACTGTTAAAACATTTTACAAGCTCAGGCCACGGGTTCCATGCAAGGATTTCCGAGGATTTCCGGGGATTCCCCAGGATTCCCGGGGACTCCCCGGGATTTCCGGGGATTCCTCGGAATTCCCCGGGCGTGGCGCCCGCGTCCTCCAGTAGCGCAGCCGGCCAAACATGGGCCCAAAAAGCGCCCAAGATGCCTCCGAGAAGGCCCAAGAATGCCCCAATACGCCCAAGATGGCCTCAACACGGCCCAAGAGACCTCGAATACGTCCCATGAGTGTTCCAAAAGGCGTCCCACGCCTTTCGGCTTTCCGACGCTCCAAAACTGCCCACGAGGCCCCCACGATCGCCCCGAGACAGCCCCAGAGGCGCCCAAAGAGGGCCCCAAGACGGCCCAAGAGGGCTCCAAGACGGCCCAACAGGCGTCCAAGACGGTTCAACAGGGCCCAAAGACGGTCTCAAGAGGAGGCACCAGATGGGGAACCCGAAAAGACATTTCGAGCCCTCGGCCCCGAGGGCCACCCAGGAGGCCCCGAAGAGGCCCCCAAGAGGCCCCCAAGATGCTCCCAAGAGGCTCCCACGAGGCTCCCCAAAGGCTCCCAAGAGGCCCCCAAGAGGCCCCCAAGAGGCAACCAAAACTGCTCCCAAGAGGCCGCCGAGAGCGCCCCGAAGAAGCATCCCTGCTCTGACCCAAAATCCGGGCACGGCGGCGGGATGGGCCGAAGGCCGCTGCATCCGCCGCCCCCTGCTTGCAGGGGTGCACGGCGTGCTGGACGATTCAGGTTTTGGTTTTGGTTCTTTTTCTAAAAGAACTCCCCAGTGGGCTTCGGCCCGTCCCGCCGGCCACCCGTAAATCTCATAAAACCCATGTGTCAATGCCCAAGAACGGCCGTTTCGCTCGGGACATCCTCAAAAAATCGCGAAGATGGCCCAAGATGGCCTCCAAGTCCGCCCGAGATGGTCCAAGACGGCCTCCAAAACGGCCCAAGAGAGTCCAAGACGGCCCAAGACGGCCCAAGAGGCCCCCCAGAGGCCTCCCAGACGGCCCAAGAGGCCTCCAAGAGGTCCTCCAGGAGAGTCCGAAGAGGCCAAAATCATTGATTTTCCCTTGGTTTTTGAAGGATTTTGGCATTTGCGCCTTTTCGGCTCTCCGACGGCTCAAGACGGCCCAAGAAGCCCCCAAGATCGCCCAAGAGGCCCCCAAGAGAGCCCCATGATGGCCCAAGTGGCCTCCAAGATGGCCCCTAGAGGGCCCCAAGAGGGCCCAAGAGGCCTCCAACACGCCCAAGATGGCCTCCCAGACGCCCAAGATGGCCTCCAAGACGGCCCTGGAGCATTCCAAGCGGGCCCCAAGTCGGCCCATAGAGGCCCCCCAAACGGCTTCCGACGGCTTCAGACGTGCCAGGAACCCACCAAGATGGCCGAAGTTGGCTCGAAGCTGGCCCGAGACGGCCCAAAAAGCCCCAAAGATCGCCCAAAGCTTGCCCAAGAGGCCTCCAAGACGGCCAAGATGACCTTCAAGATGCCCACGTGTTCCCCGAAGGCTTTCCAAACCGATTCGGGGAACACGTGGTCCGATAGCTTGGCAGGTCTGGCCTCAACGTTCGGCCACATAGGCGCTTCCAAAAAGGCAGGGGGCGGCGGTGATTCGCCGTAGGCGTCTTCGATCCGCCGCCCCCTGTGGTCTTGCCACAGGGGTGCACGGCGTGCTGGATGTTTCAGGTTTTGGTTTTGGTTCTTTTTCTAAAAGAACTCCCCAGTGGGCTTCGGCCCGTCCCGCCGGCCACCCGCAAGTTTCCGAAAATCCATCTGTCAATGCCTTTGTTGCCCCAACTTGGCCCAAGATGGCCTCCAAGACGGCCAAGATGGCCCAAGATGGCCTCCAAGATGCTTCCAAGACGGCCCAAGATGGCCTCAAGATGGTCTACGACGGCCCAAAAGGCCCGCAAAAGGCCTCCAAGACGGCCCAAGAGCCCTCCAAGACGCCCTCCAGGAAGGCCCGAATAGGTTAAAATCATTGATTTTCCTTAGGTTTTTCAAGGATTTTGGCATGTTCTTCTTTTCAGCTCTCCGACGGCCCAAGACGGCCCAAGAGGTCCCCAACATCGCCCCAACAGCACCCAAGAGGCCTCCCAGATGGCCCCATGACGGCCCAAGAGGCCCCCAAGAAGGCCCCAAGAGGGCCTCAAGACGGCCCAAGAGGCCTCCAAGACGCCCAAGATGGCCTCCAAGACGGCCAAGATGGCCCAAGATGGCCTCCAAGATGCCTCCAAGACGGCCAAGATGGCCTCCAAGACGGGTAAGATGGCTCCAAGATGCACCCAAGACGGTCCAAGATGGCCTCAAGATGGTCTACGACGGCCCAAAAGGCCGGCAAAAGGCCTCCAAGACGGCCCAAGAGCCCTCCAAGACGCCCTCCAGGAAGGCCCGAATAGGTTAAAATCATTGATTTTCCTTAGGTTTTTGAAGGATTTTGGCATGTTCTTCTTTTCAGCTCTCCGACGGCCCCAGACGGCCCATGAGGTCCCCAACATCGCCCCAACAGCACCCAAGAGGCCTCCAAGATGGCCCCATGACGGCCCAAGAGGCCCCCAAGAAGGCCCCAAGAGGGCCTCAAGACGGCCCAAGAGGCCTCCAAGACGCCCAAGATGGCCTCAACAGGAAGGCCGCAAGGCATCCAAAGAGGCCCCCAAGATGCTTCCAAGACCGCACATGTGGCCCAATATAAACCCAGAGTAGCCAAAAAGGCACTCAAGAGACCTCCTCCTCCATTCCCCCCCTTCCTATCTCTCCTCTCCTCCCCGTCCTCCCCCACGTGTTCCCCGAAGGCTGTAAAGACCGATTCGGGGAACATATGGCCCAATAACTTGGCAGACCTCTGGCCACAGCAGTCGGCCGCATCGGCGCTTCCGAAAGGGCAGGGGGCGGCGGTGATTCGCCGTAGGCGTCTTCGATCCGCCGCCCCCTGTCGATTCATCGCAGGGGTGCCTGGCGTGCTGGACCTCTCGGTTTTGCTTTTGGCCCTTTTTCCCAAAGAACTCCCCCTGGCGCTTCGGCCCGTCCCGCCGGCCGCCCCCCAAGACCCGCAAGACGCACACGCCATCGCCCAATCCCAATTCTTCCTCCAAGACGGCACAACATGGCCTCCAGAATGGTCACGTTGGCCCAAGATGGCCTCCAAGATAGCCCAAGATGGCCTCCAAGTCCACCCAAGATGGTCCAAGACGGCCTCCGAGACGGCCCAAGAGGGTTCAAGATACCTCCAAGTTCGCCCAAGAAGCCTCCAAGACGGCCCAAGAGGCCTCCAAGAGGTTCACCAAGAGGGCCCGAAGATGCCAAAATCGTCCACTTTACGATGCTTTTGGAAGGATTTTGGTTTTTTGTCTGCCCCCTGTCGGTTCATCGCAGGGGTGCCTGGCGTGCCAGATCCTCTCTGTTTTGGTTTTGGTTCTTTTTCCAAAAGAACTCTCCCAATGGGTTTCGGCCCGTCCCGCCACCGTGCCGTTCGCTCGGGACATCCTCAAAAAATCGCGAAGATGACCCAATTCGTTCGGGACATCCTCAAAAAACTCTTCCTGGACCGCAAACTCAACGAAAAATCCTCCCTGAAACGGCCGTTTCGCTCGGGACATCCTCAACAAATCGCGAAGATGGCCCAAGATGGCCTCCAAGTCCGCCCACAAGACGGTCTCCCAGACGGCCCAAGAGAGTCCAAGACGGCCCAAGACGGCCCAACAGGCCCCCCAGAGGCCTCCCAGACGGCCCAAGAGGCCTCCAAGAGGTCCTCCAGGAGGGCCCGAAGAGGCCAAAATCATTGATTTTCCGTAGGTTTTTGAAAGAGTTTGGAATTTGCTTCTTCTCGGCATGAGGCCCCCAAGAGGCCTCCAAGAGGCCCCCAAGAGGGCCCCACGACGGCCCAAGTGGCCTCCAAGACGGCCCCCCGAGGGCCCCAAGACGGCCCAAGAGGCCTCCAAGACGCCCCCAAGAGGGCCCCAAGACGGCCCAAGAGGCCTCCAAGACGCCCAAGATGGCCTCCAAGACACGCCCACGTGTTCCCCGAAGGCTTTCCAAACCGATTCGGGGAACACATGGTCCGATAGCTTGGCAGGTCTGGCCTCAACGTTCGGCCACATAGGCGCTTCCACAAACGCAGGGGGCGGCGGTGATTCGCCGTAGGCGTCTTCGATCCGCCGCCCCCTGTCGATTCATCAAAGGGGTGCCTGGCGTGCTAGACTATTACGGTTTTGGTTTTGGTTCTTTTTCCCAAAGAATTCCCCCTGGGGCTTCGGCCCGCCCCGCCGGCCACCCGGAAAATCGCTCCGTCGTCGCCAAAAACGGCAGTTTCGCTCGGGACATCCTCAAAGAATCGCGAAGGTGGCCCAAGATGGCCTGCAAGATGCCTCCAAGACAGCCAAGATGGCCTCCAAGACGACTAAGATGGCCCCAAGATTCATCCAAGACGGCCCAAGATGGCTCAATATGGTCCCAGACGGCCCAAAAGGCCCGCAAGAGGCCTCCAAGACGGCCCAAGAGGCCTCCAAGAGTTCCTCCAGGAAGGCCCGACGAGGCCAAAATCCTGGATTTCCCATAGATTGTTGAAGGATTTTGGCATTTGCGCGTTTTCGGCTTTCCGACGGCCCGTGTCGGCCCAAGAGGGTCCCAAGATCGCCCAAGAGGCCTTCAAGATGGCCCCTTGACGGCCCAAGAGGCTCCCAAGATGGCCCCAAGAGGGCGCCAAGACGGCCCAAGAGGCCTCGAAGACGCCCAAGATGGCCTCTAAGACGGCCCTGGAGCACCCCAAGAGGGCCCCAAGCCGGCCCAGAAAGGCCGCCGAAACGGCTTCCGACGGCGTCAGACGGGCCAAGATGCCCCTAAGATGGCCGAGTGAAGGTGGCTCGAAGCTGGCCCAAGACGGCCCAAGAGGCCTCCAAGAGGGCCTCCAGGAAGGCCAGAAAAGGCCCAAAAGAGTAATTATCCAAAGGTTTTTGAAGGATTTTGACATTTGCTTCGTTTCGGCCTTCCGACGGCCCGATACAGCCCAAGAGCTCCCAAAGATCGCCCAAGAGGCCTCCAAGATGGCCCCAGAACGGCCCAAGAGGCGCCCAAGACGGCCCCAAGAGGCCCCCAAGACGGCCCAAGATGGCCTCCAAGACGCTCAAGATGGCCTCCAAGACGGCCCACGAGCCCTCCAAGACGTCCTCCAAGAAGGCCCGAAAGGGTCAAAATGGCCTCCAGGCGGCCAAGTTGCCCCTCAAGATGCCCACGTGCTCCCCGAAGGCTTTCCAAACCGATTCCGGGAACACATGGTCCGATAGCTTGGCAGGTCTGGCCTCAACGTTCGGCCACATAGGCGCTTCCACAAAGGCAGGGGGCGGCGGTGATTCGCCGTAGGCGTCTTCGATCTGCCCCCCCTGTCGATTCATCGCAGGGGTGCCTAGCGTGCTGAACCTTCTCGATGTGGGTTTTGGTTCTTTTTCCAAAAGAACTCCCACTGGGTTCCGGCGCGTCCCGCCAGCCACCCGGAAACTGCACAAGTCAATGCCGGTTCCGACCCAAGATGGCCCAATATGGTCCCAAGACGGCCAAGATGGCCCAGGATGGCCTCCAAGATGCCTCCTAGACAGCCCAGATGGCCTCCAAGACGGCTAAGACGACCCCAAGATGCATCCAAGACGGCCCAAGATGGCCTCAAGATGGTCTAAGACGGCCCAAGAGGCCCCCAAGATCGCCCAAGAGGTCTCCAAGATGGCCCCATGACGGCCCAAGAAGCTCCCACGACTGCCCCAAGAGGGCCCGAAGACGGCCCAAGAGGCCTCCAAGACGCCCACGATGGACTCCAAGACGCCCAAGATGGCCTCCAAGACGGCCCCGAAGCGCCCCAAGAGGGCCCCAAGTCGGCCCAGAAAGGCCTCCAAGACGGCTCCCGACGGCGTCAGACGTGCCAGGAACCCACCAGGATGACCGAAGTTGGCTCGAAGCTGGCCCAAGACGGCCCAAGAGGCCCCCAAGAGGGCCTCCAGGAAGGCCAGACGAGGCCAAAAACCTTAATTGTCCTAGGATGTTTGACTGATTTTGACATGTGCTTCTGTTCGGCCTTCCGACGGCCCGAGACGGCCCAAGAGCCCCCAAAAGGGCCTCCAGGAAGGCCAGAAGAGGCCAGAAACCTTGATTGTCCTAGGATGTTTGACTGATTTTGACATGTGCTTCTGTTCGGCCTTCCGACGTCCCGAGACGGCCCAAGAGCCCCCAACGGCCCAAGAGGCCTCCAAGATGGCCCCAGAACGGCCCAAGAGGGCCCAAAGACGGCCCCAAGAGGCCCCCAAGACGGCACAGGAGGCCTTTGAGACGCCCAAGATGGCCTCCAAGACGGCCCTGGAGCATTCCAAGAGGGCCCCAAGTCAACCCATAGAGGCCCCCAAAACGTCTTCCGACGGCGTCAGACGGACCAGGACGGCCGAACATGGCCCTAAGCTGGCCCAAGACGGCCCAAGAGGCCTCCAAGAGGGCCTCCAGGAGGCCAGAAAAGGCCAACATTATTGATTTCCCATAGGTTGTTGAAGGATTGTGGCATTTGCTTCTTTTCGGCCTTCCGACGGCCCGAGACGGCCCAAATGCCCCCAAAGATCGCCCAAGAGGCCCAAGACACGGCCCCAAGAGGCCCCCAAGACGGCCCAAGAGGTCTCCACGACGCTCAAGATGGCCTCCAAGACGGCCCAAGAGCCCTCCAAGACGTCCTCCAAGAAGGCCCGAAAGGGTCAAAATGGCCTCCAGGCGGCCAAGTTGCCTTCAAGATGCCCACGTGTTCCCCGAAGGCTTTCCAAACCGATTCGGGGAATACATGGTCCGATAGCTTGGCAGGTCTGGCCTCAACGTTCGGCCACATAGGCGCTTCCAAAAAGGCAGGGGGCGGCGGTGATTCGCCGTAGGCGTCTTCGATCCGCCGCCCAATTTTGATTTATCAAAGGGGTGCCTGGCGTGCCGAATCCTATCGGTTTTGGTTTTGTTTTTTCAAAAGAACTCCCCCTGGGGCTCTGGCGCGTCCCGCCGGCCACCCGGAAGACCCGGTTGCAAACGGTTGTCCTGCCCCACACGGCCCCAAGATGGCCTCCAAGACGGCCAAGATGCCTCCAAGACGGTCAAGATGGCCTCCAAGACGGCTCAGATGGCCCCAAGGAGCCTCCAACACGGCCCAAGATGTACCCTAGACGGGCTAAGATAGCCTCAAGATGGCCCAAGACGGCCCAAGAGGCCTCCAAGAGGCCTCCAAGACGGCCCAAGAGGCCCTCCAGGAAGGCCCGAAGAGGCCAAAATCATTGATTTTCTCTTCTCGGCATTCCGACGGCCCCAGACGGCCCAAGAGACCCCCAAAGATCGCCCAAGAGGCGCAGATCTGGGAATGACGGGGCGAAAACCACCAGGTCGTCGGTCTCAGAGCTGCGTGCCAGGCAGAGCCTGGCAAAGTGAAAACAGCTACAGCGGGGCCAGGGGCCACTATGGCCACACGCAACACGAGATTGCAATGCGGACGGTATTGCTGGCACACACACTTGGATCCAAAGGCAGGAAGTGCACGTACCAGGAGGGGCGGCAGGATGCCGCCAGGCGGGTCTGTCGTCCAAGGAGCAGCTGAAGGCCGCTGTTTGATAGAGATTTGTTTTGTTTAGAACTGGTGGGGATACGCGAAGCGTCAAGAATTTGGAAGAACTCCTCCGAGGCATGTGAGTTTCTAAATTTCCCGCTGGGTTGGGCGAGGGGCGGGCGCAGTCTCGAGGAGCTCAGCCGCGGCCTGAACTCTGGCCGCGCGATGGTTTCTCGACATTCCAGCTGCGGGGGGCGAGCGCAATCTCGAGGAACTGGCCCGCTAAAGGCTGGCGATTAAACGCTCCTCGAAATTCCGCGCCAGGGCAGGGGGCCGCAATTTCGAGAAACTCCTCCGCGGAATGAAATCTGGCAGTCGGGGAGTTTCTCGACATCGCCCGCTGCGGGGCGAGGGGCGGGCGCAATTTCGAGAAACTCCCCCGCGGTTTGAAATCTGGCCGATTGGGAGTTTCTCAGAATCTACGCAAAGGGATGTCGTCACGCGATGCGAAGTTCCCCCCTCCCCATCGAATGCTCCCTCCTCTTCCTGCTCTTTCTGTCATCTTCCTCCTGCTCCTCCCCCTGCTCCTCCTCCTTCCAAATCGCCAGAAAGTCCCCGCTGGGGGGGGGGGAGCCGGGGGCGAGCGCAAACTCGGGGAACTGCACCGCTAAAGACTGGCGATTAAATGCGCCTCGGAATTCAGCGCCATGATAAAGGCCGCATTGTCGAACAACTCCTCCGCGGCCTGAAATCTGGCCGCCCGGGTGTTTCTCGAAATTCCCCGCTGGGGGGGGCGGGGTGCGAACGCAATTTTGAGAAACTCCTCCGCGGCCTGAAATCTGGCCGTTTAAGGGTTTCTCGAAATCCACCGCTGGGGGGCGAGGGGCGGGCGCAATTTCGAGGAATTCACCCGCAGTCCGAAATCTGGCCGCCTGGGGGTTTCTCGAACCCCCCCGCTGGGAGGCGGGAGCGAACGCAACCTCAAGAAACCCACCCGAAACCTGAAATCTGCTTGCTCGGGAGTTTCTGAAAATGTCCCGCTGGGGGGGGGCGGGGGCGGGCGCAAGTTCGAGGAACCGCACCGCGGGCTGGCGATTAAACGCGCCTCGGAATTCAGCGCCAAAAAAAATGCCGCATTGTCGAGAAACTCCCCCGCGGCCTGAAATCTGGCGTGACTGTTGCATATAAAATGTTTAATCGTCCCAGAAACACCCTTCCTGGGACTTCAAGGCTGCGCATCAAAGTGACTGTTGCGTTATGGGAATCCTGCATCGTGCCAGAACACCATTCCTGGGACTTCGGCCATACGAATCCTTGAAACTACTGCAAGCATTGAAGGCGGATGTCCGCAGCGCTAAGGCGAGAGCCGCATTTTGAAAAGGAGCCACCCTTCATCCCAACTGCTGCAACACTTAAAACGAATGTGCTCGGCGCTTAAGCGATAGCCGCAATCTGAAAACGACCCGCCCTCCATAGATCCTTGAACATGTTACTGGCTTTTGAAACGAATGTGCGCGGCGCTAAAGTGAGAACCACATGTTGAACACGAGCCGCAGTCGCCCTCCTCAAATTTCAAGCTACAGGATCGTACATGGTGACAAATCCTCAAGCGAAACACCTGGCCCGCCATACCGACACATCTGGGGGCGCGACGGGGAGAGGTCATCAAGAGATGGTGGGGGAGGAAGGATCAAAGCGAGGCGACGTGGGGCTACAGGATGAGAAAAACGACGAGGAATACGAGGAGGGATAGCACCAGGAGGATCGATGAGGAGGATTCGTATGAGGAGGGGGACGGGGAGGAGCAACGTGGATGCGGAGGAGGAGGATAGCGGTGACGAACAAATCGACCACGACGCCGAAGGCGCAGACCGATCCGGAACAGGGCGACGCGCGGGCGCTCTTGGGGGCCACCTCGGCATAAAGCCTGTTTGGGGCTCCTGGACTCTGGCTATAATGTTCGTGCCGCTTTCTGTTTCTTCTTCTTCTTCTACGAAGCAAAATGATTACGCCCTCTTCTTCTTCAACAATACTCCTGCGGGCCTGAGCGCCATCCGGCTCGTCGGTGGAGTTCAGGCACTCGCGCAGGCGCTCCTCGGCAGAGGCAAGAAGGGATGGATACCTAGCCCACGGGGGGGGCTTGGCGCGCACTCGCCTGGGCTACCTCGTCGAAGATGCAGGCGATCGGGGCGCCTGTATGCACGTAGCCATCGTGCTGCCATGGAGAACGAAGTGGCTATCGCGGCCGCGGCCAGCCTCGGTCACGTATGGGCTCCCCGACCCAGATCTGAGGAGCGCCGCGAAAGCCGGAGCCCCCGAGCCCAAGAAGGCTGTCCAAATTTCAGCGTCTTGACTGCGCCCATCGTTCGGAAGAAGTGAGCAGAAACATGGAGTAGGGAGGGCGTTGAAAGTCGATTTAGGTCGAGCGTGCGTGTCCTCCTACAGGCGGATTTTGGACGAAAAACCTGACCGGACAAGAACGGGAAGCGTCGCTTTAGTCCACCAAGCATGTGGAAAATGCTCTGTTGTTGTTATGCCGCGCAGGTATGCCGTGGCGCGCGTGTCCGCGTGCGTGCGGGGTGTGTTTTGCTGTGCTCCTGTGTGTTCTGCCGTGCTCCTGTTCTGCCGTGCTTCTGTGTTCTGCCGTGCCTTTGTGTGCTCTGTGTGTTCTGCCGTGTTCCTGTATCTGCCGTGCGGATCGTCGCGGTGGTCGTTTTGGCAGAGCTTCTGGGCGCACACGGCAGAAAAATATCAGGAGCACGGCAGAATAGGCCCCAAGAGCGAAGGAGCACGGCAGAGAAAGACAAGGAACACGGCAGAAGAGACCCCAAGAGCAAATGGGTACGGCAGAATACACCCCAAAAGCTAAGGAGCACGGCAGAAAATGACCAGGAGCACGGCAGAATAGACCTCAAGAGCTACGGAGCAGGCAGAAAAAGACCAGGAGCACGGCAGATCAGGCCCCAAGAGCGAAGGAGCACGGCAGAAAAAGACCAGGAGCACGGCAGAATAAACCCCAGGAGCTAAGGAGCAGGGCTGGATATGCCTCAAGTGCGAAGGAGTACGGCAGAGAAAGACCAGGAGCACGGCAGAATAGACCCCAAAAGCTAAGGAGCACGGCAGAGAATGACCAGGAGCACGGCAGAATAGGCCCCAAGAGCGAAGGAGCACGGCAGGAAAAAAACAGAAGCACGCCAGAGTACACCCCGAGAGCTGAAGGAGTGCGGAAAAGTAGACCCCAAGAGCGAAGGAGCAAACCAGAAAAAGACGAGAAACACAGCAGAATAGAACCCAAGAGACAAGGAACACGGCAGAATACGCCCCAAGTGCGAAGGAGCACGGCAGAAAAAAAAGCAGGAGCACGGCAGACAAAGACCAGGAGCACAGCAGAATAGGCCCCATGAGCGAAGGAGCACGTCGGAAACAAACCAGGAGCATGGCAGAATAGACTCCAAGAGCTGCCGAGCACGGCAGAAAAAGACCAGGAGCACGACAGAATAGACCCCAAGAGCTAAGGAGCACGGCATACTAGGCCCCAAGAGCGAAAAAGACGCCAGAAAAAGACCAGGAGCACGGCAGAAGATGCCCCAAGAGCTAAGGACGACGGCAGAAAAGACCGAAACACAGCAGAAAAGGCCCGAGGAGCCAAGGAGTACGACAGAAAAGACCAGGATCACGGCAGAATAAGCCCGAAGAGCGAAGGAGCAAACCAGAAAAAGACGAGGAGCACGGCATAATAGAACCCAAGAGACAAGGAGCACGGCAGAAGATGCCCCAAGTGCGAAGAAACACGGCAAAAAATGACCAGGAACACGGCAGAATAGACCCCTGCGTGTTCTGCCGTGCTCGTGTGTGTTCTGCCGTGTTCCTGTGTGCTCTGTCTGTTTTGCCGTGCTTCTGTGTGTTCTGCCGTGCTGCTGCGTGGTCTGCCATGTTCCTGCGGTTTATGCCGTGCTCATGTGTATTCTGCCGTGCTCTTGTGGGTTCTGCCATTTCCCTGTTTCTTCTGCCATGCTCCTGCGTGTTCTGCCGTGCTCCTGCGTGTTCTGTCGCGTTCCCGTGTGTTCTATCATGTACCTGCTTGTTCTGCCATGCTCCTGCGTGTTCTGCCGTGCTCCTGTGTGTTCTGCCGTGTTCCTGTGTGCTCTGTCTGTTTTGCCGTGCTCCTGCGAATTCGGCCGTGCTTCTGCGTGGTCTGCCGTGTTCCTGCGGTTTATGCCGGGCTCATGTGTATTATGCCGTGCTCTTGTGTGTTCTGCCATTTCCCTACTTCTCCTGCCATGCTCCTGCGTGTTCTGCCGTGCTCCTGCGTGTTCTGCCGCGTTCCCGTGTGCTACATCATGTACCTGCAGGTTATAGTTATAGTTATAGTCGGGGCCTTAAAGGCGAAAGGAAAAGAAAACGGGGACAGGGCCAGGCGGGACCCAAGTTCCCGAGAGACGCCGGGTCCCAAGCAAGCGAGCCACGCGCGTCTACTCACACGGGAGCAACAGACGCGGGCGGACAGGCGGGAAGGCCTTCAATCATTCCCCGACGACTCCGAGCCGCGGCGCGCCAGGCGGCGGCGGACCCTACGGCGCCAAAAGTTTTTGTCGTGCCCCTTTCTCTGCATCGGCATGACCCCCATAGCGCTGCTCCCGAGCCGAGCTCCAGGGCCGCCGTGTCGTCCCCGCGGCGGAAAGCGGCCGCCCCCTCGCGCAGGCGGCTGCTGCCGATCTCGGCGCCAGGCTCGTCCCCGCCGGCCGCGGGGCCGCCTGCCGTGCCCCACCCGCTCCCGGAAGGGCCCACGACCCCCACGAGAGAGAGGCGAGGAGGAGGAGGAGGAGGAGGAGGAGGAGGAGGAGGAGGAGGAGGAGGAGCAGGAGCAGGAGCAGGAGCAGGAGCAGGAGCAGGAGGGGGGGGAGGAAGAGGACCAGTACATTTCCACCGCCGCTGGCCAGATTCCTCCCCTTCCTGCAGGAGCCTGAACCCAAGCCCGGGTCAATGCGACCCTGGCTCTGGAAGATCCTGCAGGACCTGGCGCTCTGGCTGACCCCCGTTTGCATTGACCCCCGTCTCGAATTTCCCGATACATGCCTCCCCAACCCAACCAAGCCTGGGGGCGTATACACCGCTCCTGGGCCCAGGATGGGCCTGGCCAGCGGCGGTGGGTATGTACTGGTCTCGTCGCCCTGCACGAGCACCAACACGACCCCCCCCCCCAAGACTTGGTTTCCGCTGCGGTTTCCTGTTCTCAGAAGAATTTTAACATGATGCACAGGGGGGGAGGCCAAAGGGGGGAGCTTTTCCAAGCTTTTGCAGAAACGCATGGTCAAACAAATGTGCGGCTGCGGACTTTTGTCATCGGTGGGTTTCTATGGCGACTGTCGCTGCCCAAGCCGAGAGCAAGCAAACCTGAGTACGTGTGGCTGAACACTAGCGACTCTTAGTATGAGTGGGGTTGAAAATGACTGGACCGGAATATGAATACGTGTGGACATTCGTGAGAGGATCCGCTCATGTGCGCGCCTGGGGGACCCTTACAATCTGGGCGCGAACGGGCCCGTGTCATACCCGCTGGCAACTCCCCACTGGGAGGCCCGAAGGCCATGTCTGCTACATCGCGGTGGTAGCTCCGGGAGGAAATGCTTCAACGGGGCCGGCGCCCAAAGGACGAACCGCGGCGACGAGGGCCCCCCCCGAAGGCCAGCTACCACTGCCTGAGCTCGCCCTCCTCTGCGCAACCGTTTTCTTTTGATACAGCTTGCCGCCCGGCCCCCTGCGCCGCCCCGCTGCTTTCGAGGGATGCCGTCCATCGATTGGTTTCACATACTTTGGTAAGCTCAAAAAGAGAATGGGAAACCCGAGGTCGCAGGGCGTCAGACGCGAGCCCCACGACCCCCAAAAAGCTCTTCATGGAACTATGGGAAACCCATAGGTCGACAGAAATCCTCAAGGAATCTGGCGAACAATGGGTTTCCCAGAACTGTCCCCGCCGAATTATGGGAAACCCATAGCTCGCCAGAAACCCCTAGGGAATATGGCGACCTATGGGTTTCCCATGACTCGCAACCTGGACCCCGCTCGCCGTCGCGAAGTGTGGGAAACCCATAGGTCGCCAGATTCCCTAGGGAATCAATGGATTTCCCATAATTCGGAATCTCGGCCCCGCTCGCCGCCGCAAATTATGGGAAACCCAGAAGTCGCCAGATTTCCTAGGGACTCTGGCGACCTATGGGTTTCCAGTGTTTCGGAAAATGAGCACCGCTCGCCGCTGCGAATTATGGGAAACCCATAGGTCGCCAGAAACCTCTAGGGAATATGGCGACATATGGGTTTCGCATAATTCGGAACCTGGACCCCGCTCGCCGCCGCGATTTATGGGAAACCCATAGGTCGCCAGAAACCTTAGGGAATCTGGCGACCTATGGGATTCCCCTACTTCGGAACCTGGACCCCGCTCGCAGCCCCCATTGCGCGAGCGAATTCGAATGCGAATGCCCCATAATTGCGCGGCGTCTAAAATTATGTGAAATTCCACGGGGCCGCTGACGTGAGCGAACTATGAGAAACCGATAGGTCGCCAGAAACCCTACGAGTTTCTGGCGGCCTATGGGTTGTCCATAATGCGAAATTTGAACCCCGCTAGCCGCTGCGAATTATGAGAAACCCATATGCCGCCAGCTTCCCCAAGGGTTTCTGGCGACCCATGGGGTTCCCATAATTCGGAACCTGGACCCCGCTCGCCGCTGCGAATTATGGGAAACCCATAGGTCGCCACATCCCCTAGGGAATATGAAGGCCTATGGGTTTCCCATAATTCGGAATCTGAGCCCCGCTTACCGCCGCGAATTATGGGAAACGCACAGGTCGCCAGAAACCTTAGGGAATCTGGCGACCTAGGGGTTGCACATACTTCGGAATCTGGACCCCGCTCACCGTCGCGAATTATGGGAAACCCATAGGTCGCCAGAAACCACTCGGGCGTCTGGCGACCTGTCGCCCCCGCGAATTATGGAAAACCGATAGATCGCCATATTCCCTAGGGAATATGAAGGCATATGGGTTTCCCATAATTCGGAATCTGAGCCCCGCTTACCGCCGTGAATGATGGGAAACTCAAAGGTCGCCAGAAACCGCTAGGGAATCTGGCGACCTATGGGATTCCCATAATTCGGAACCTGGACCCCGCTCGCCGCCGCGAATATGTGTCGCCCCAGGGGCAATCGTCCATCTACGGGTTTCCCGTAATTCCGAATGATGGGAAACCCATAGGGCGCCAGATTCCCCAGGGGGTTCTGGCGACCTATGGGTGTCTCATAATTCGCAGGCCTGCCCAGAGATGCACGACTGCCCTCTCGAGTGGCGGGTGTGCGGGTCGGCCTCGCCGAGGGGATCCCTAAGCATCTGGCGGTGGCCGCGAGGGCTCCGCGCTAATGGGGGGGGAGCGAGCTGCTGACTTCCCTCTGCCACCCTCTCCGAAGACCAATCAGAACACGTGATAGCATGGCCAGAGGGGCCGTAGGGGATCTGGCGACCTACTGGCCTCAACCATCATCTGCGAAAACCAATCAGAACACGCGATAGCATGGCCAGAAACCCGTAGGGAATGTGGCGATCTATTGGCCTCTGCCACCATCTGCGAAAACCAATCAGAACAAGTGATAGCGTGAGTGCTTGAGACCCCCAAAGGGCGGCCGAAACATGACTGGAAGAACGTGGATCAAGAGCGTGAGCCCCTCCATCGAGGACCTTTGGCGGCAAGTCATGGGAGCCTTCCATACCATCTTGTCGGCTCTTGCGAATCGACGCTCGTCGACGCTGACCAAAGCTAAATCGACACTGCCTCATCGACTCCGGGACGCCAATCGACGCCAGAAGCGGAATTAAGAAGGCACGCCAGGCTCCCGTGATTTGCCAACGAAGAGGACCCGTGGATGTGCCCCGAGTGAGGGACTCCCACGCCGTGGTGCACCCGCACTCTGGGCATCGCTCGGACGTCCATTCCCTGTGTTTTTTCGGTTTCGTGCGTGGTTTTTTCCGCCAAATGATCAAGGATGCTCCTCGATGGTCCTCGCCGAATGAAACATGCACACGTCCGAGCGATGCCAAGCACTGTTCATGGGGCCATCGCCCTTCCGGAGCGCCAGGCGGCCTACGCCCGCGACGAGGGGAGCGCCGGGGGCGTGGACGGCCGGAAGATCCGGGGGGGTGCCGAAAGACGGGCCACAGCAAGCACTGACACGCGGCAGGCCGGAGACTCCGCCACAGAGGAACAATGAACACGACGTAAACATAAACTCTTGGCGGTCCGTGCGGATTTCTTGGATCTGCGCTGGACCCACCTCCCTGGCGCGCGGAGCGCGCCAGAGGCGCCGCCTGGGGGGCCCAGCACGGATCCAAGAAATCCGCGCGGAGCGCTAACAGTTCATGTTCACGTCGTGTTCTTCTTCTTCGAAAGCATGCGCGCGGGGAGCCCCTATCGCCCTTCCCCTTCCGAGGCTACCCTCCCGCCTCTGCTGAGGGGGAGCGGCGCTGCATCGCCGATAGATCGACGATGGGCCCCCGACGGCGAATCCGCACTTTCCTGGGCAGGGTGGGCCATCGGGCCCCGATCGGCGAACAGAGGGCGATTAGAGACGTCAAAAGGACCGCGCGCTCCGCGGGAAGGAGTCCTCTCGAGGCGCTGGGGGCGCCTCCTCCCGCACTCCTCCTCCTCCTCCTCCTCGTCCTCCTCCCTCCCTCCCTCCCTCCCTCCCTCCCTCCCTCCCTCCCTCCCTTCCTCCTCCCGCACTCCCTCCCTCTCTCCCTCCCTCCTGCAGCCAGCCCCGACCTAACATCACCCCTGGGGGGTCGAAGACCGAGGCCACCGAGGTCCCTGGAGGCCCCCTCTGGGCCACCAGGGAAGCACTGGAAGGCCTCTGGCAGGAGGCCTCCATAAGGGACCACCGGGAGACCGCCCTGAGGCCGCCCTAAGACGAAGGCAGGACCGGTACCAAATCGGACTGGTGCAAATCAGAAATCTCCGAGGTCCGGAGTCCGGCGGTCCTGAGGCATGTATCGGGCGTCGCGGCCCTCTCAGACGATCCAGAGCGCCCTGAGTGTCCTGGACGCTTTGGGGCGATCTATCCCGATCCTGGACCCGATTTCGCTCCCTGAAGAGGCCAGAAGGTATCGATACCGCTACTTCCTGGCCCTCTCCTGGGGCGCATGCTGACCAAAATCTCGGGGAGAATCCAGCCGTGGCGACGAGGGCTCTACAGGACGAGCAGCGGTATGGGTAGTTACCTTTCCCTCCTCTGACTCTCCTGCACTCTCGCCTCCTCGCCGCCGCCGAGCGGAGAGCGCCAGCCTCTCTGAACAGGGCAACTTGAGACAACGGCAACTCAAAGTCGGTCCACGGACCACCCTCCCTGGCGCCAGTTTCCCGAGCTGCGTCCAACATTAGCGACGAAGGCCCTCCCAGAAGTCAAGCTACCCGTCGGTCGTTCAACGTAGGTACTTTTGTTTATGCCCAGGTCGCAATCTACTTCAAGCGCCTTCCTACTTCAAGAGTCGAGAGGCCTTCCACTTTCCCTCCTCTTCGAGGGGCGGGCGGAAGCCCAACCTACTTTCAAAGCCTTCCTACTTCATGTTTCTACCCGCTTCTTCCGACCGACGGGTACTGGTGTCTCCACTGGCGCTCCTCTGACTCTCCTGCCCCCTCCCCCCGGGGGCGACGACAAGGGGCGAGCAGCCCCGGGGAGCGCAACACGTCTCCAGGGGCGCCGATGGTCCATGACTCTGGCGCCGCTCCCCGGCGAATGCGCGTCATGCCCGCCCCCTGGGCTGTTCGCCCCTGCCGTCGCCTTCGACCCTCCCCGCCGCCGCCGAGCGGAGAGCGCCAGCTGCCCGGCTCCCCCGGCAGCTCAGGGGCCCCGAGGGGCAGGGCCAGCTGCAGCAGCGCCTTCTTCACGCCGTACAGCACTAGCAGCAGCACCACGGCGGCGGCCGCCAGCACCCGCAGCATCTCTGCGGGCCCCAAGAGTATACACCACCACCGCGTCGATTCCTCCTCCCTCCTCCACCCTCGTCTTCCTCTCCTCTCTCCTGGGAGAGGGGGGGGGGAGATGAGGGAGGTGGTGGTGGTGGTGTATACCTTTGGGCCCCGTCATCTCGGCCCCCGCCGCGGGCGCCCGCCGGCGGCGTCGGCTCGGCCCCGAGGGCCCCCGCGGCGGCCTTCGGCGCGCGTGGCCGGCGGGACGCTCGCTGGCGCCCCCGCGGCCGACAGCGGCCCCCGGCCAAGCGGCGGCTGCAGCCACGGGCGGATGAGATCCGGGCGTTGCGATTTCTTCAACGGGCTCGAACTTATCCCCATACCTAAGATTGACACGCCCAAAGGCGATGACAACCTTGGGGTTGCGCCCTCGCAAACTAAGGGAATCCCCGAGAGCGGCATCGTGATGAGGCGATGCCCGGCATAGGGATAGGGCTCCGTCCCAGGCTGGTAAGATTCCTTCACCGGGCGTGTTCGCCAGATCTCGGGCCCCTGGACCATCGCATATAGATCCTGGCCATCGCTCGGACGTCCATTCCCTGTGCTTTTTTCGGTTTCGTGCGTGTTTTTCTCGCCAAGTGATCAAGGATGCTCCTCGATGGTCCTCGCCGAAGGAAAAATGCACACGTCCGAGCGATGCCAAGGATCATGCCCCAAACGTGCAACCAGGTAAGGTGGGGTCTGGGGCTCCGATCCGAACGTTCCCGATGTTCAAGTGTTGACTCGCAGCTCCCTGTCTCAGGGGACGACTCCAGGGAGGAGCATGACCATCGCTCGCTGAAACTATTGCTCGCTGCCCCCCCAGGTAGGTTCCACCATCTACTTTAGGCGCATTCGTGCTTCGAGTCGGGTGGGTTTCCCCATTCCTTCCTTTCCAGTAGGGAGCATTCTTCTTACCCACCTTTGCCCGCCGTTCGGAAGTGGGCAGAGGCATGAAGCAAGGAGGCATTGAACATATGCTGAGTTTCCGCGAGCCCCCTGAAATAGAAAGGCGCCCAAACGAACTTGGAATGCGACATAAAGAAATGAAACAGGGAACACAACTAGAGTTAAGCTTTCAATTGCAAGGGCGAACAGCATCAGGGAAAAGCTTCCTATTGCAAGAGGACGTTGCGTGGCATTGCTTCGAATATTGCTTGGCTTACTGCTTGGCAGATTGCTGGACATTGCGCGGCATTGCTTTGCATTGCTTGGCGAGGCAGCAAGGGTTCAAGACCAATGAACCAAGGAACCGAGACCAAGGAAACAAGGAACTAAGACACGAAGGAACACGAACCAAACCCAAATAACCGAATAATCAAGACCAAGGAACCAAGGAACCGAGACCAAGGAACCAAGACTAAGGCACCCAGAAGCCAGGACCAAGGAACCGAGGAAGCAGGACCAAGGAACGAGACCAAGGAACCAATAAACCATGGCGAAGGAGCCAAGAAACCAAGACGAAATAATCAAGACAAACGAACCAAGACCAAAGTTCCAAAGAACCAAGACCAAGAAACCCAGGCAAGGCCTTGCATGGCAACGAAAGCGAGGAATCCTGGGGAGCGCCCCTATGCAAGGAAACAAAACCAAAGAACCCCATGGGGAACTCCAGAAACAAGAGAGAACGCCCGGGCAAAACGCCATACACACAAACTTTTAGCGAACGACGGGTGCGCACATGTAAGCGACGATCAAAAATTAGGTCTTACGCGAGATGACACAGCGACCTTACGCGGTGGCTTACGCGGGCCGCCCGCGCGGCACGCCACACACTTAGAGGCCTCCTAGATGGGGATAGATGGGGTCGGAGTAGATGGGGTCGGAGGATAGTGCCGCAACGCCGATACGAAGGCGATACATCGCCGATGCATCGGCGACGCCAGCGTGGAGAAACTAGGGCTCCGCATCCAGCAGCATCGCCGATGCATCGGCGAAGCGGCGCGATCTTCCGACCCCATCTACTCTGACCCCATCTATGAGGCTTAGAACACTGGAGACGAGGGCGCTCACGCGCGACCTTACGCGGGCAGCTTACGCGGCAATGTCGGCGCAAACGACCCCGTTTTTTTGGCATCGCACATGTGCCCTGGGGCTCCGATCGCCCACGGTCTTCGCTGGGGCTTACGGGGCCCCTTGGCCATCCGCCCGTTCTGCCTTCGCCGAGCCAAGCGAGATCGGGCGGGTAGTGATGGGGGGGTGACCCAACTGGGCGGTAATGGGGGTGGCTCAGTCGGGTCACCCCCCATTACCACCCGCCCGACGAGAGTGGGAGAGGGGCCGTCCCTGGCAGGCCCTGGTCCGTCCCTCGAGCCGGGATCGCAACGGGGAAGGGAAGCTGGCGGCAGCGGCTTCCGGCACGAGGAAGCTGGTCCACATCGTCGTCGCGGTCGTCGGCGCCCTCCCGTGTATGCACACCTGGATGCCCCGGCCTGCGCACCCCCTCCTCCGCGGGGGTGGCCTCCGCTGAGCGGTGGACCGTTCCTGGAGTGGGGGGGGAGGTGCGCCAGCGCCTGATCAACGTGCTCGGGCGCTCGGGCACACCCGTGGCCGAGAGGGATATCGGAGCTGAGGGGCAACGACAGGGGGGGGGGGGCGGCACAGGGGGTGCAGGATCGGCCATCGCCGAGACGTCGGCGATGGGCCCCCGACAGCGAACCCGCACGCTCCTGAGCCGAGTGGGTTATCGGGCACCTATCGGCGGTGGATGGGCGATTGGGGTCGCTGCCCCCCCCACCCCCTGCAGCCCATCTCCGCCAACATCGCCCCCAAGAGGGGCGCCGCCCCCGGCAGGCCCCAGCCCGCCTCTCGAGCCCGCACCGCCCACGGAGGAGGAGAGGCCTCGGAGGGCCGCCCCCTCGCCTGCCCGCCCCTGCTGCGCTCTGGGCAGAGGGGCCATGCACGGCTGAGAAGGCGCCTTACCCCCGGCCCAGGGCGGCCCAAGGTTTCTCCCAGGGAGGCACCTCTGGGTCTGGCGCCTGTGGGCGCCAGATCCACAGATCGGGATGAGCCTGACCAGCCTCGAGCCATGCCCGGGGTTGACCAGCCCAAAGGCAGAGCAAGAATCCTGGGGATGCGCCCTCAGAAACCGAGGGGATCCTTAAGATCGGCACCGAGATAACTGATGCAATGCTGCGCATAAGGATAGAGGATAAAGGGGCTGCTTCAGGCTGGTGATACCCCCGAAACATGAAGCCAATGCCGCCCCATCTGGCGACCGCGCGGATTCTCGACGTTAGACGGGACACATCGCTGGTCCCCGCGCCTTCAGCCCTGAGATCCTACGTTGCAGAAGCTGCAACATCGCAGGAAGCCACGGCCCGAGCCGTGGACCCGCTCCTCCTGCGACGCACTTCGAGCCAGACCGACCTGTGATGTGGCCCTGGGGCCCGAAACTGGGCGGAAAACGCCCGGTGTGAAGAAGTTGCAGCGCCCAGATGCCAGGCATCCATTTTTGCGCTTGCTCGATTCGGCGGCGAGCGAGGGGGGGAATGAGAAGGAGAAGGCCCTCTCAGAAGGCAGCGGGGCTTCTCAGAAGCCCTCCGGCCTTCTGCCAAGTTCTCAGTTCTCGGGGAGGCTCATCAAACTTCTCAGAAGGCTGGAGGACGTCCGAGCCTTCTGAGAAGGCCCGCCCTGGTCCAGTCCCTCCTAGGTGAACGAACCCCATACACCGACGTTTTTTGCAGCCCTGCACCGAAATTGGCACAGGAAAGCGGATCCTGGTGTATACGGGATCCTGGTCTGTACGTTTTTCGTTGTTTCCCTGGCAAAGCGGGGAAACAAACATACACCACAACCCCCCGACGTCGTCCCCGGCCGTCAAAAATTCCTGGAGTTGAAGAAACAACCCGCCACTGGTAATGTATATGTTCCAGTTTCCCACAACCACTCCCTGGCCCCTTGGCGGCGACCGCGTGTCCTTCACGCCCACGTCGACTGCCGCGGCTCCGCCCGCCGCCGGCGTGGGGGGGCCGACGGAGCCGTCCTCCTTCAGGGACGCAGAAGAACACTTACGTCAACATTTTCTTATTCGGCGTTTCGACCTTGGGCGGAAGGGGGTGGGAAGGAGGGGGGGGGGTCCGGACCTCTGCTTAATGCGACTGTTTGCAACAGTGTGTCATATGGAGGAGACTCCACCTGCTTGAAGCAGGCGCCAAAAGCAGCCAAGATCTACTCCACAGGGGGGAGGGGATGCGAGGGTCCGCGCCGATCGGCAAAACAACGAATAAGAAAACGATCACTACAGCATGTTCGTGCCATGACGACTGCGGCGCTGCTTTCTGACACCGCGCGGCCGAGGAGGAGGAGGAGGAGGAGGAGGATGAGGAGGAGGAAGAGGGGTGAGGAGGAGGGGGAGGAGGAGGAGGAGGAGAAGGAGGAGGAGGAGGAGGAGGAGGAGGAGGAGGAGGAGGAGGAGGAGGAGGGAGGAGGAGGAGGAGGAGGAGAGGAGCCGACGGCCGAGAAGCGGCCTCGGACGCCCGTGGTGTCACGCAAGGTCATTCGATGTCGGCCGGATTCGACCTGGAACGCCCGTGGTGGGGGTCGCCGCTGCGTCGACACGACACGAATGCCCCGTGCGACGATCCTGGGCCAAAGATATGCCTGGCCATGAGCGGCAATCATTTGGGGGTCCCGAAACGGTGCGGTGACGGACCGTGCGGTGACCTCGAAATCCCCCAAGACCTCACCGCACGGTCCGTCACCGCACGGTCTTGGGACCCCGGAGGCCCCTGTCGCCCGAGACGTCCTCGGAGAGGGACTCGAGTCCCAAAACCGTGCGGTGACCCCGAATCCCCACCGACTCACCGCACGGTGTGGTCACCACCCCGTTTGGGGGCCCCCGAATCATGTATAGATCTCGTCGCCCGGAAGAAGCGGTATAGGGTTAAAGGATCACCCTCATCATGAAATAAGCAGCTGGACAAGTCAGGCCCTTCAATAAGTACATATGGTTTCACATCTGAGGAAGGCATCAAAAAGGACAAGGCTGTTCGGTGAACGCCCAGGTATGCTTCATAATCGCCACTTCTGGGGGTCGGAATGGTTTTCCCTCCCTCGAACCATTGCGGCATAAGCATAGTTACGGCAAGTTCGTGTGGTGCCGACTTCGGCGTTGGTCTCTGACACCGCGGGGGTCGTTCAATCTCGAACGATTGGCCATTTCTGGGAAGTCTGGTCGTTCAACGTCGACCGATTCTGGGCCGCCAGCGGCGCTCACAATTGGTCGCGGGCGGCGGGGTCACCGCCGGTCGGCGCGACGCGAACCTACCGTAAACTCTCGGAGGTCCGCGCAGATTTCTTGGCTCGGCGCGGGACTCCCGTGCGCCGACCCCGCGACCCCAAAGGCGGAGCAGGGCGAATTGAGATGACGGCAGCTCAAAATCGGTCCTGGGACCCCTCCCGGGGGCCCAACGCACCAGTTCTCCCAGCTGCGTCCCGCTGCTGCGACGAGGATCCCCCCCCCCCCCCCGAAGGCTAACTGACGTTGCCTCAGCTCGCAGGAGGAGGAGGGAGAGGGAGAGGGGGAGGAGGAGGAGGAGGAGGAGGAGGAGGAGGAGGAGGAGGAGGAGGAGGAGGAGGAGGAGGAGGAGGAGGAGGAGGAGGAGGGGGAGGAGGATAGCCCTCCTCTGAGCAACCGCGCTTTCATGTAGACAGCTTGCAGCCCTGCCACCCTGTGCCGCCCCGCTGCTCACGAGCGGCGGGTGTGCGGGTCGGCCTCGCCGAGTGGATCTCTGAGCACCTGGCGGTGGCCGCGACGGCTTCGCGCTAATGGGGGGGAACGAACTGCTGACTTCGCCTAAGACGCAGCCAATACGAAGATAACATCGGGTAGTGATAAATCGAGAATCTCTGAGATCTGGCGTCTCTGGAAGATGTCTTGGGCGCCGCGGCCTTCCCAGAGCGTTCCAGAACGCTCTGAAAGCGTTTGGAGCGTTGCGGAACGCTCTGGGACGGATTTATCCTCGTCCTAGCCCCGCTCGATCCCCGCCCTCTGCCACCATCTCTCCTCTGACCAGCTCCGGAAACTTCCGCCTCGACAACTTGTGGCCCTCTATCCGGCAAAGGCTGGCCGGGCCTCGGATTCCCGACGACTGCTTCCTCTGGACGGGGTTCGACAGCCCCTTCGAGGGTGGAAAAATTTATCTCCTTCGATCCTTGTCGTCCGAATCGACAACCTTGCTCCACTTGGGGTTCGACCCCTCCGGCGGCAACCGCGCACATCCACTGACCCAGCGCCTCTTTGCCTGATAGGGTCAAGTACGGTATCTTGCCCTCAACGGCCAGGTCCACTCTTTGACCGTTGGGCAACAACAGGTAGGGTCTTTGGCCTGCTGGCCAGAAGAAGCTAAAGCCGTGATCCACGCACCGCTCTCCTACCGAAATCACGCACGGGGTCTCCGGCATGACTAAATCATTAAAACTACCACCCTTAAACTTGGGGCATGCGATGCGAACTGAACCGAGGGCCTTTGATTCTCCCCCAGCAGTATTCAGAGTGATCGATTGCGGAAGCTTTCGAATCAATCCCATTGCGCCTGCACTTCTAAAATATCTCTCCGCTATGAGGTTATACCCACACCCAGTATCTATGATAAAGCTCAGCGCGCCAAGATACGCAGCGTCTTTGTCTGTGCATCCAGCAGCGGCTGTGCCGTGTGGGCCCTCTTCCCCCTCTTCGGTTCTCAACCAGAGATGCCAGACTTCATCCTGCAGGTCCGACGCTCTGATCAGGGCCTCCGCAGCAGACGCCCTCGACTGAGTAGACATCTGTCTGCGCATTTCTCCTGGGAATTTCCACCTATCTTTGCCACTCGAAGGCAACTCTTTCAAGTCGTGGCGACGCGCCTTCCTCCAAGTAATGGTGGGCTCCTCAGTAGAGGGGTGAAATCGGACGCGGAGTTTGCACCCATCGTTCTTTCGATGTCGGATGCAACTCTTACTAGGGAAAACGCTCCAGCTCTTCTTGATCGCATCCCGAGAAAGAGGATATAGGAAATTCGCAAGGACATTGACGAGACTCTCGACCTGTTCCCTGCCTTCGCGGTGAAACTCGTCGCCGGAGGGATTCCTGTAGTCTCCTCCGCCGGTATCAGTTAAGACCTTCAAAAATTTAGGGCTGGTCTGCGTCTGCCCTGAGAGGCCCCGAAACAACGGAGCGGGGCACGCAATGGCACCCAAGCTGACTTGGTCAGTGGGTATCTTCTGACCCCCCCGCTTTCGGTTTGACCGACGCGGACTTCGCCACATCCGTCGAGCAAGGAAGACAAGAAAGAGTACCCTTAACAAAATTATGCGAATCATTCCTCCTGCACTGGCGGCTGAGCCGCCAGTGCGGAGCCATTGTCGCGGATGACCAGCTGTGGTCTGGGCAAACCAACATTCCTTGCCACGCGAGCATTTACCTGTTTCCTTGAAGGAGCGACAGATGATGTCTTTGCCTTTGCCCTTGCCTTTGTTCTTGTCTCCATTATTTTTGCGTTTGTCGGAGTTATTACTGGAAGCTCTCGAGCCACCGTCGCCTCCAGACGACGATGCATTGGCAACGACGGCATTGGCTTGCTTGGCTGTGCGCTCGTATCCCAAGGATTGTCCCGCGTCAAGTTTCGTTTGTTCCCATTTGTCGCGTTTAAGCTTCTCAGCATCGGTCAACCCTCTATGTACTTTATTGCAACCGTCTGCTGCTCCGCGACCATTCTTGGAATCTCGAGACCACGCGTAGCATGGCATCGTGCTCTCTTTCCCACGCGATCGATTGGATTGACTCCTGTTCTTTTGTTGCGCCCCCTTCCCACGTCCACCCATTGGGGTCTGCGATCGACTCTGCCCCTCGCGGCCTCGGTCCTTGGATCTCCCTCTGGGGTTCTTGTCCTGAGCAGGAGCGGCATTAGACTTATTTCCCGCAGCTGGCTGAGGCGGCGCGGCAGTCTTGGGCTTCTTGTGACTGAAAAGACAACCTTTTCCTGCATGCGGGCAGGTTTCGCCCTTACGCACGTACCTACACGTCGTCTCGCCCGTAGTCAATCCGCTTTTCATGACATCGGTGGGTTCCCCTAGTTTAGCTGCTACTTCTGCCGGGGCGGCGTTGCCGCCGGCATTCCTTCGATTGTCATTGCCTCCATCTCCGCCCAACCTGGCCTGCCGAGCACGTTGATTCAAGGTGCTCTCATGCACGCTGATGTTCCACTCTTCTTTATCACGCAGCATCATTCCTTCGATCTGCTCCATCAGCCATCCGTAAGTCTTCGCACCATGTCCCATTTTATCCTTGGACCGGTCATAGAGTTGGCAAACGAAATTCACTTTGTTGGGCTTTCTGCATTGTTCGATAAAGTGTGCATGAATCGAAGCTCTCATCTCATCCGACGGAGGTCGGGCGCCATAGAGCTATTGGTATACATATGTCCATTCGTTATAGACATGATACAGATCAGCGCCTGGCTTGTTGGGGTCAATAACAACCTTAAAGATATCACGCGAAATGCGATGTTGGCCCAACTCCGACCGAACAGAACACCAATGACATATGGCTCGTACCATCTCGCGTCCCGTTAAGAGCCTTCCCTCATTCTGGGCGCTGCGCTCCATTCGAGTGATCTGCTGGAGGAAGTGCATGTGATGACTGGGCTGGTTGCGATGTCTCAATCAGGCCAGTGGCGACCATGAGGTCAAGACGCTGAAAGCGACCTGCTTCTTTCAGTTGTCCATCATCCACAGCAGGGTTCATAGCTTCCGTAATCCAGCTCTGCGCTGCTTGGCTCTCAGGCGACGACCCAGCGATCGCCGGGATTGCATGCATTTGCCACTCCCGTATGTTTGTAACATCGGGGATGTCCAACAAGTCAATCTTCTGATTGTTTCCAACCTGTCTCCACTGGTCCAACGGCGTACTTTCATCAATACCTCCTGGGCCATGCGGCCCGCCTGGGCACTGAGGTCCTCCACGGCCGCCTCCACCATCTGAGGGGTCCGATCCCGCCGGACTCCCTGGAGGCGGTTTATCTGGTCGTTTGGCGTTAGCTTCGTCGCGCCTCGACATGATCTCAGTGCTCGGCGCGGCACTCTTGTCATCCCCTCCTTTGTCCTGTCCTGCCTCGCCAGGCGGCTTAGCCGCTGGCGGCCTCACAGGTCCATCCCTGGAAAATGGATAATAGTTGACAAAACGGGCATCGTCGTTGGACCCTGTCAATTTCATGTTGATTGGTAATCCATTCTCAGGGGTGCTCGGTTTAGCCGGACCTTCGAGAGCAGGACCAGGAACGGCAAAGTTGTGGCGCATCAAGGACCTCACAGGAGTTTCTTGTGAAAGTAATGGCAAATCGAACGTACTCGAGATGAGCACTTTTTCTTGTCCGCTCTCAGTGAACGGGAATGGATTCGTGATGATAGCTTTAAGCTTCATCATTCTTTTCTCTGACTCGGCTGCATTTGTTAAGGCCTCGCCTTCTCGGATGTCGGCAGCTGACCTGTCGCTCTTCTTTAAAGTGCATGTAGAACATCTTTCGGCGTTCGCATCAAAACGATCTTTGCAAGCCGGCAATCCACAACCAGCGCAATCACCCGTCTTCGGGTTGAAGCAAACTGAGCAAAACTGGGGAACTGTGAAACTTGCTGTGTTAGTTTCTTCCCTTTTCGCAAGCTGAGGCTGCGGTGCAACCCTCACCTGCAAAGTTGACGATCCCGCGTTCATTATGGTTGTCAAGTCAGGCTGAGGCGGAACGGACATTGAGCCAGACGACTGAGCCGCTGGCGATGGTCGTCTTTCCGTTCCAGCCGGCTTAGCTGGCGGGCATTTATCATTGCTCACTTGCATGCGCTGTAGGGGTGCTCTGGCAATTTCATGTGATTTGAGTTCCTCTCGATATTGATTGTTCTGGTCAGCTATCTTCGCAGCTACAACTTGGGTGCTAACCACTTCCAGCCTGGCGTTCGTAAGCTTTTCTTGAAGCTCCTGTTTTTCTCGTTCCGCCCTGGCTGTAGCGATTTGTTCTCCTTCTACTCTAGCCGCCGCAATGGCAGCGGCGACCGTTTTGGCATCAACAGACTGATTGGTCGCCGCCACAACGGCCTGTCGTTCTGATGCCAGCATCTAGATATATCTACTCTCGGCTTCTCTCTCCGCCTGCCGCTTAGCGGCCGCGGTCTGATGGTGCACCTGTTCCACCAGTTCTTGTTCTCGCTCTCTGGCAGCCCTGGCTAGAGCAAACCTTTCAACCTCGAGCGTCTTCCGAACTTCTTCCATGGTTGCGATCATCTCCTCTCGATCCAGTCGGGCTCTTTCGGCCAGCTGTGCTTCGCTTGCCAGGGACTCCTGCTGAGTCTTGACTTCAGCTAGTCTAGCCTGATCCTGAATAGTTTGTATAACAAAATATATGCAGTTCTGCTCGTTCATAGGGAAGCAATCTTCACACAACCATTGGGTGCTACACTTAGGGCATACCTCAGAGCAACTCTTACATACTGGACGCTTACATGCACCTTCTGGCGCGTTGGCTTTACCCGGGCATCTGCCCCCCGCCTGAGGCGCGCAGTCAGAAGTCCAGTTCCAGCATGTTTCCATCATGGAAATATTGCTGTTGCTCCTTGAAGTAGATCGCGCTCCTGATCTCGGCGTTTTGGGTCTTCCCCTGCTAGAGGCGTTCGATCGAGGGCGCACAAACGTACCTTCTGGGTGTTTAGGTACTTCTCGAAGCCCCTCATCCCTTTCGCCCTGTTTTATAAGCTCAGCGTACGAAGCGGGTTGTCCAACCGTTTCTTCATCCTCAACCACGGCCGGTACCGAGGGTTGCCAATCGCCTGAGGCGACAGCAGTGCGATAGAAACCTTCTTTATGCGGTGAATCGTTTAAATCGTAATCCTCGTTCCTCTGCTTCTTGAGTTGAGGTGCAGGAGTCCGTCCTGTAGACTCCCTATCATGCTTCGCCTGAGTCTCAGCCTTGTCCGCCTGAGGCGTCAGGTCACTGGTATCTTCATCTGAACCATCTGGGGGCCACCTCTCGCCTTGGGCGGGGTGGTCTGCTTCCACTAACGAGGACAATTCTCGGCTCAAGGGGGCTCCTTTGTTGGCATATTCAAAATCTTCCTCCATTGAGTTTACTCCATGCTCTCTATCAATTGGATCATCACTGTCCTGGCCAAATTGTCCGTTCAACGCTATTGGGATGAGAACATTTCCACTCGTGCCTCCCCATCCGCCTGGGACGTTGGGGTACACGCCTGTGGACTCGCAGGCTTCCCCCGATCGACTGGCTTTACCAGCGGCCGGTACGAATGTATGTGTAGCAATCGGAATAGGACTGATTGACTCCGTTGATTCGGCGAACAGGGACGAGAATGCTCCTCGTCTAGACCTCGCTGTTGTGCCATTCCGTCCATGCGGGTCTGGGGTGTGTTCACGATTACCGATCGGAACCCCAGAGGGAGAGCCATCTTCCGACATCTCATCTTCAGTGTTTCTACCCCTAGAGACCCGAGTGGCGGTACTGGAAGAAGGAAGGCGGCCTTGACCAGGGCCGCTCTCCTGTGGATCATGTCCGTCATGTTGTACAATATGCTGTTCTGCACTTCGCGAAGAGACGGACATTTCATCTGTCTTATCATAGCTCATACCCGCAGCGACTGAGTCGCGGGGTTCATCAGAAGGCCATGCTTCTGGCTGATATGAGCCCGCTTCGACTATGTCGCGGCTTTCGGCTGATAGCCAGTTTTTCCTCTGAGAATCGGGGTAAGATGACAAAGGAATTAAGATCTCATGCTCACTTTGCCCAGTGGGAGAGGGTACGGGATGAGACATCGATAAGACAAGTAACCAGTATGCAAATTTACTCTATCAGGAATGGTGAGTGAGGTGGCCGGTCGGCCGACGACACGACGACGACGCGGGGACGACCCCGCGGCGCGCGCGAGCGGACCAGCTCGCACCCTTTACCTCCTGTAAGCAAACATACAGCTGCGGATAATCACCGCAATCATAATCAGACAGTGCGCAGCAATGCAAGTGATACAACAAGCAATATTAATATGAGGCGGAGAGAAGCTTATTTACTCCTCCTCCTCCTCCTCCTCTTCCTCGTCCTCCTCCCTCGCCTCCTCCTCCTCGTCCTCCTCCTGCTCCCTCCACCGCCCGCCCCATGTCCCGCGCTTGTGGCAGGGTCATCAGCTCGTCGTTGTCGTTGTCGTCGTGGCTGTCGTCGTCCTTCTGGGTCGGCGGCCCGCCACCGACCGTCAGGCCTTCAGAACAAATTCTGTCAGGGACCCATAGAAATTTGAATTTGAAGGAAGAGTTTACAGTCGGCCTTGATTGGACAGGACACGCGAGAGGACACAAGACCCTTCCGAGGGCCACATCGCCATAGGAGTGTAAGAAGGCACGTGTCGCGAGGCACTGGACACAAGGGTAACCTTTGAGCTGGCAGGGTCGACCTACTAATACGGGCCGACTGTATTGCAACATCGTTGATGCATCTTGGGTTTACGTCCTCCTGCTCCGCCAGCATCGAGGCGATGAAGATCAGGACCCAGAGAGGGAGCTCGCGTGGCTTGAGCGGAACCGTCTGGAGCAGCTTATGCATTCTCTGGCATGGAGCTGGATTCAAGGAGCGGGGGAACAAGGATGGAGGGCGTGGCGGGCAGCGTGCGTACCCTACGTCCTCAAGACCCTGCAGACGGGCCTCTACCAGCGCCTTTTCAGCGGCATCCCAGGCCAGGCACGCCAGCGCAGCCAGCGCACAGCGGCCGAGGAGATATGCCGCCTCGCATGGCTGAACAGCGGGGCGGCGCGGCGAACGATCCAGCAGCAGGACCCTGAGGAAGCGGCACGACGCAGGCAGATGGCGGAGATGGTGCTCGGCGTGGACCCGCAGGCGGACAACGACGGCAATGGAGGAAGCAGCGGTCCCCAGAGTGGCGAGGTGTTAGACCACAGCAGGCCTCAGCGTGGCGAGGGGTTAGGCCACAGCGAACCCCAGCGTGGCGAGGGGTTAGGCAACAGCGACGTGGGCCAGCCCCACAGCTGCCCAGGAGGTGGCGCAGAAGGAATGCAGACGGGGGGTGCCCTTCCCCCGCCAGCAGGACTGAGCACCATGGACATAGAAGATCACGACCCCTTCGAAGATGAGGAGGAC
>CAUYUJ010005069.1:20000-97500 GCA_963575745.1 Prorocentrum cordatum | reverse complement strand
GTTTCGACTCGTGCTCCCGCTGCAGCGCTGGCGTTATTTCCCGTGCCATGCCACGGCATGCAATGCAATGCTAGGTTGATACTACGCTTTGCGGTGCTCTTCTACGCCATGCCATGCCGTGCTCTACAATGCATCGCGTACCCTTTCGGGATCCTTGCCCTGCTCGACATCCGACTGTGCCAGTAGAGAGGGGATCTGAGCCATGGTAAGGGATGGGAGGGAGGGGTAGGATGTCAGATATGACGCGAGCGCACCTAGCTTGCCCCACCACCCTCCCCCCTCCTCCCTCCTCCCTCCTCCCTCCTCCCTCCTCCCTCCTCCCTCCTCCCTCCTCCCTCCTCTTTCTCCTCCTCCTCCTCCGCCTCCTCCTCCTCCGCCGCCTCCTCCTCCCCGACCTCGGGATCCTTGCCCTGCTCGACATCCGACTGTGCGAGTAGAGAGGGGATCTGCGCCATGGTAAGGGATGGGAGGGAGGGGTAGGATGTCAGATATGACGCGAGCGCACCTAGCTTGCCCTTCCCCCCTCCCCCTCCCCCCTCCTCCCCTCCCTCCTCCCTCCTCCCTCCTCCTCCCTCCTCCTCCTCCTCCTCCTCCTCCGCCGCCTCCTCCTCCTCCTCCTCCGCCTCCGCCTCCGCTCCTCCTCCTCCTCCTCCTCCTCCTCCTCCTCCTCCTCCTCCTCCCTTCCCTGAGATCCGACATTGCGACAACAATTGCAACACCGCGGAAAATCACGGCCAGAGACCTCTACCCCCCTTCTCGTGCTGCGTTTCTCGAAGTGGATCGACCTGTGATGTCCCCAGGGCCAGAAAACTGAGCGTCAACGCCCAGTGTTAAAAACTCGCACCGCCTGGTCTTTCGGCGTCCGAACCCCTCCTCCTCGGACCTTCTCCTCCCTCCCCCTCCTCCTCTGGAGGGCCCAATATCGTTGATGGCGGGAGGGGGGGCTGTATTCCAACATCGTTGATGGCTCTTGGATTTACACTGCTGATCTTCCTCCTCCTCCTCCTCCTCCTCCTCCTAACCCCTCCTCCTCGGACCTTCTCCTCCCCCCCCTCCCCCTCTGGAGGGCCCTGCGGGTGGCCCGCCGGCCACGGCCTGCTGGAGGTGTACACGGCGGGCCAGTCGCGGGGGAAGCCGAGCGGGCCGCGCCACGCAGGCTCCGGCGTCTCCTCCGGCGCCTGTCGGCGCGGAGAAGCCGAAGGGTCGCTGGATGGCGGCAGCTGTGGCCCTCCCTGAGACAGGGCTGGACCTAAACGTTGTTTTCCGTTTCGGGTTCTCTTTGATCTCCGTTTGGCTCCACGTGTTTTCCTGCACCCCCCCTGCCGAAACGGAAAAAAACGGCACAGCTGAAGTCCAGCAAAACAGCGTTTAGGTCCAGCCCTGGCCTGAGATCCGGGCGTTTTCACACGGGGCGTCTTCGCCTGGCTTCGGGCCCCAGGGCCGTCGCGGACCGATCGGGCTCGAGAAGTGCAGCAGAAAGGTTGGGCATGGGGCTCTGGCCAAAGTCTTTCGTGATGCTCAATTTTTTGTCACAATGTCAGACCTCCGGGTCTGTGACCGATGCTCTGGACGTGTGGCAAGGGCGGCTGACGCAGAGGAACGCCCGCGCCGAGTTGGAGGAGGAGAGGAGGGGAAAGACGACGACGAAGAGGAGAGGGAAGAATATGGTCGAAGAGTCGGAACGGTTAGTTAGAGCGCCCAAGATGGCCTCGGGGAGGAAGCCCACCTCACTGATTTTACTAAGGTGTTGGTCACGCGTTTGCCTCCCAGGGGGGGGGGCCGATTATGGCCTAGATGACCAACAACGCCCCAATGGCTCCCAGGGTGCTCAAAAAGACCCCCAAGAGGCCCCCCCAGAAACACTCAAGACGCCCTATGGAGGCCTCGGCAGACGAGAGGGGGTCGATACGTCCCCCTTGAACCGGTTTCCCTTCCCAACATTGCCCAAGGGCTCTCAACTTCGCGCTTCGCGCTGCGCGAACAACTTCGCGCTCTCGCGCCGCCTCCCAGGGGAGAAGAGGAGGATGAAGAGGAATCGGATCCGAAACGCGAAGCGCGAAGTGCGAATAATTTCGAGCCCTCAAGGGCGGCCTTGTTGCCCCTGGTCCGAACGAACTTCGGGCGGTAACACGGGCCTCTGGCGGCCATTCGGGGCGACCCTGGCCCGCCAGGAACACTTTCGGCAAGACGCACCTGATTGAGACCAACTTTGGCCTCGAAAGCGACCGAAAACAGTCGGAACCTCCCCCCGAGGTGCGTCGTCGTCGTCGTCGCGGAGGAGGGAAGTGGAGGGGGGCGGGAGGGAGGCAGGAACAGACAGGAGGAGGGAGGGGGTGGTTCTGAATGCCGTTGCGAAACACATTGAACAACTCAGCACTGAAGCCCAAAACTCCATCTGCATCCTACATCTTTCAACCAAATTCGACGCCCGGATCCCAAGGACACGAAGGAGGTGGAGGACGAGGAAGAGGAAGACGAGGACGAAAAAAGGCCCCCGAGCCCCGACTGGCCTCTGGTTCCGTGGTCACGAAGTCCCCGCCGCAGAGCCATCGGCCGAGGCTCCTCCCCACCGCCGCCGACGCCCCGCTGCTGTCCAGCAGCTGCGCCATGCGCGCAGCGGGGATGGCGGGGGCCGAGGAGGGAGCGGGAGGCAAGGGGGGGGCGAGGAGGAAGGGGCGCGAAGAGGAGGGGGGGGCGAGCGAGGAGGGGGGAGCGGGGGAAATTCTTTCTCCTCGCCTCCGCGAAATGGAGCGCCCCCCCCCCCCGCCCCTCCCCCCTTCTTTATTCGCGCAATCACGAGGGGGGGGGGGGGGGAAATGGGGGGTGGTGGAGGCGCTCGGGGGGGAGGGGCAAGCGGATGGGGGGGCGGGAATAAGGAACAGGACGGGGGGGGGGAACTGGCGAGGGGGGCGGGTGCTAGAGCGCGCGATATCCTACTACCTCCAGTCCTTCCCCTACGTCGTGTGCTGCTGCCGCTGCTCATTTGAAGCCTCTGTTGGCCAGCCTGAGGCCCTTCGGAACCTCCTTGAAGCCCAGAGGGGCCATGTCTAGAAGCGCGCTTTCCCAGGCGCCCTGTACCCGGCAGTCTGGGGTCGTGTTTGGGGCCTCTGGAGAGCTCTCTAAGAGGCCCTGCCGCCGCCGTTTGGCCCTGCGCAGGGCCCTTGACCATTTTACGGTCTGCCGCCTCGACGAAGGTAGGGGCTGGGCTGGGCCCACTGCCCTCCGCACGGGGGCGGGGGGACTTGGTGTTCGATTCCATGTGGCTTGAGCCAAAATGACTACGGAGGGGGAGGAGGAGGTGGAGGAGGATCACGAAGAGTGAATGAGGGTGAGGCGATGGCGTAGCCATATTATCATTATGACCCTTCTGCCCCACCCCTCAGAACAACTCGAAGATGTGGTTCCAAACTGCGTTGCCTGGGCAAGGTCGAGATGCAAACGGTCCCGATCCCCTGTTATCCAGAACTGTAATACCACAGCGAAGTTGAAGGGAAGGAAGAAATGGGATTGATGCATTATGCCACTCCATTGGCCGTGTCAATAAAAACGTTGTTGTGAGGTGTTCACAACTATTGACCACAAGCTGTATAAACGAGAACACATAATGGCCGCGAATACCTTCGAAGCCAGCGCCGCGTATACTCACCACAAACTTGTGATGTCTCATGTTCCTCCTCCCCACTGGTGTTCACCTCAATGGCCTTAACGCCACAAGCAGGATGGCCGAAAACACAGAATTGATAGCCACGAAAACCTCCGAAGCCTGTGTCGCGCATGCCCTCCACAAACTTGTGAACAGCTTCGTGTTCCTCCACCACGCGATTGACAACTACCCACGAAATTGAAACATGATGCAAAGAAAGTCGTAAGCCCCAAGCCGCCAGACAATAGCACATACCCTCCCCAAGCGGAGCTGGGTGATGCCGATATCGTAGATGATGGCGCCAGGACTTTAACAAAATTGCCGAGCGTGACTGACTTTCGTCCCACTTCGCCACCGGCTGAACGTCTCGAAAAAGATGAGGTCGTTCCGGTGCCACCCAAGTGCCACGGTGAGGCGGGGACGGGGCTAGGGCGCCGAGCTAAAACCCATTACGGAGATTGCTGCGGGGCCTGCGCCGCACTTGAGGGAGGATCACGAAGAGGAGGAGGAGGAGGAGGAGGAGGAAGAGGAGGAGGAGGAGGAGGATCAGGAGGAAAAGGAGGAGGAGAAGGAAAATGTGCAGGGCGGAGGACACGGCACCCCGCCCGCCGCCGGCCCCCTCGGGCCGCGCCCTTTCAGCGGGCGGGAAGGTCGGCGAGGAGCACCGGGGGCGGCAGCCCGCGCGCGCAGCGCCCACCTCACCACCGAGCGCTCTCGCCCAGCATCGCGAGCGTCCAAGAGGGGGGCGTCCAAGAGGGGGGGGCGCAAATCACGGCCGGCGGCACGTAAGCGGCCCAGGGGGGGGCCAGCTACGTACAGAAACAAGAAGAGGCGCCGTGGGATATGGGGAGATATCATGGCCCCCGCCATGGTATTCCCCCCCTAGTCATCCCCCCCCTCTTGGCCGCCCCTGACCAGCAACTGGCCCCAGAACCAGCCAGAGGCCTCCTGGATGGGGTCGGAGCAGATAGGGTCGGAGGATCGCGCCAGCACATCTCGACCGTACTCCACGAATGACACAGAAGGATGGGGTCTGGGCTCTGGTCGTACATTTCTGCGATGTTGCGTGTTTTTCCGCACCGTCGGATCTCAGAGTACACCGATGCTGGCCAGGCCCATCCTCAGCCAAAGATCGGTGCATACGGACGCCCTCCTTGCTTGGCCGGGGAGAAACATGCGCCGATCCTGAGCTCAGGATTGGCCTGGACAGGATCGGTGTATGTGCATAGTGGCCTTCGCCCGATAGAGGTGCGAGGTGCGAGGAGCGCTTCTGCACTGCTCCAACTTGCTCAAAGGACACAAATGTCTGATGATCTGTTTTGATCAATCCCGGTGCCCTTCTTCGATTTTGAAACCTGGGGCGCGCTATCAGAACCCCAGGACCATAGAACAATGATCCGAGACGAAGGATTTCCCCCAGGGAAGGCGTCGGGCCGTCGGGATCTCGTCAAAATCCTTCTCCCCACCGTCCAACCCTTCTCCTCGCCCCTCTTATCGCCCGCGCGAATAGAGTCTGATGCAACTCCTTTGTTGCCGAGCATTCCCATGCGGGCGCGGCCCAATTCCTTCTGTGACGAGCCTCTTCCGTTACGAACCCCGAATCCTCGAGGTCCCCCCTCTGGCCGCTTGCCCACGTCTTCGGGCGATGCGAAGGGGTTTGAGAAGGTTCGAGAAATCCGAAAGGTTCGGTTTGGAGAAGGTTCCAGAAATCCGACGATGTAACCCAAGTGGCAAACGTGACCCCCCTGGCGACATCGTTAGCACCAGAAATAACATCCGCCGACCTTTCGGCGTCTGCGAAGAAACCTTGCCGTCGTCGTCGTCGTCGTCGGTCCCAAGGAAATTTAGCAACAAAGAAAAGAAAAGGTGTTATTAGGTCGATTCCCTCCCCGTTCTCTCCTCCCTGACGGGGGGGGGCAGGAGGCGGGGTCCGGGGTCAGAATACCCCCACCCTACGTGAGTCTTGGCGGGTCACGGGGGGGCCCCAGGGGCGTCGCCAGCGGGGGTCCTGGGGGAGTTCCCGCCTTCAGGGTCGGCGACACCAGCCGTAAGGCCTTCGCAATAAAACATTATTTTCGGCACCCCTCCTCCCCCGAAGTCGTAATCACGTCCCCAACGTCGACCCCAAGTATGAATGCGCGAAGCACAAGTGGCCCACGGAGCCAGCAGAGGCTTCCCGCCCCTGCAGAAGGGCACCACCCTCGTGAGAGTAGCCTCTTTCTGAAGGGGCAGGGCGCCCAGGCAGCATCCTCGTGAGGGTTCCCACTTTTAGAAAGGCCAGGGCGCCCGAACCACAACTGGCCCACAGAGCCGGCCGAGGGCTTCAGCCCCTCCAGAGCCGGCACCATCCTCGTGAAGGTCGCCACTTTCCGAGGTGCCAGGGCGCCCGAACCACAACTGGCCTTCAGACCCAGCGAAGGGCTTCAGCCCCTCCGCCAGGGCACCATCTTTGTGAGGGTCGCCACTTTCTGAGGGCCGGGGCCCCCGAACGACAACTGGCCCACAGAGCCGGCACATGGCTCCTGCTGCTTCAGGGGGGCAGCGTCCTTGTGAGGGTCACCACTTTCCGAACGGCCAGGGCGCCCGAACCACAACTGGCCTACAGAGCCGACAGAGGGCCGCAGCCCTTCCAAAGAGGCAACATCCACGTGAGGGTCGCCACTTTTCCAGAGTGGATCCTGCCACCGGCTTTCCCGTGGATTAACTCCGGAGCTAATTCTTCCCAGGGTGGATCGCCGCGCCGGCTTTCCCGCGGTTTTACTCCGGACTTAATTATGTTATTCCCTCCTGGATTCAGCCGTTTCCTGGGTCTGCTGCATGCACCTGCGGCAAAGAACGAGCGCAGAAGCAAAGGCAAGCGACGGAGAAAATGTGGCGGCGTGCACAGATGTAGGAGGCTGCTATCCAAAAAAGCGGAGCGGGGCTTCTTTGAAGGCAGGGGCCTTCCGCGGAAGGCCTGGATACTTCCAAGAAGCCTTCTTCGTTTCTTATATGCCACGAACACCTTCCAAGAATGAGGACTGCCCATGCGTGTAAGAAATCTCCCCACCTTCTTAGAAGGCCGTCCCCCTCACGCCACCTGCCTGTGCGCGCAGCCAACAGAAGACCGCCTCCCATCCTGACTCCCTCCAGCTGGCGATTTACTTCCACACCGCAGGCGCTTGTGCCCGTCTGTGGAGCGCAGAGCCACCATGGTCTGTCGGGTACACGCGGGCCCGCAAGCTGCCGGCTAGCCCCGGCAAACTGCGGAGTGGAGAGAGGGATGAGGAGGCGGGTGTCACCAGTGAGCCTCGGCGACGCGCGCAAGGGAAAAGGGGCGAGGGAGGCGCGGCATTCGAAGGCAGGGGGCTTCTCAAGAGCCGATCGGAGGCTGCTGGTACAGTAGGAGCTCGACCACAAGAAACCTTCCACAAGAAGCCCAACCCTGAGACCCCAGGACGTTCATTGATTTTTGGTAAGGGAACGTCACGGTTTCCATAGCAAAAATATCCCGGCAAAGCAACCTAACAGCGATGAGTATAAGCATATCTGGAAGCATTCCCCTTAAGATTCAGGTGAGAATACAGTTGTAGAATTCTGCTGTTCTCGCAGTCGCAGTCGCATTCGCAATGACAGTCGCAGTGGCAACGGCCTGAGGATCCAATGGAATCCTTAGGATTCCTGGGGATTCCTAAGGCATCCTTAGGCATCCTTAGGAATCCTGATTCCTAGGGATTCCTAGGGATTCCTAAGGATTCCTGGGGGATCCTAAGGATTCCTACCTGAGCCTGCCTCGGCCTCAGCCTCAGCCTGCCTCAGCCTCAGCCTGCCTCAGCCTCAGCCTCAGCCTGACTCAGCCTCAGCCTGCCTCAGCATCAGCCTCAGCCTCAGCCTCAGCCTGCCTCGGCTTGCCTCGGCCTCAGACTGCCTCGGCCTCAGCCTCAGCCTCAGCCTGCCTCAGCCGCAGCTTGCCTCAGCCTCAGCCACAGCCTCAGCCTCAGCCTCAGCCTGCCTCAGCTTCACTCTCAGCCTCAGCCTGCCTCGGCCTCAGCCTCAGCCTCAGCCTGCCTCAGCCTCAGCGTCGGCCTCTCAGCCTCAGCCTGCATCAGCCTCAGCCTCAGCCTCAGTCTCAGCCTGCCTCAGCCTCAGCCTGCCTCAGCCTCAATTTCAGCATGCCTCGGCCTCAGCCTGCGTCAGCCTCAGCCTCAGCCTGCCTCAGCCTCACTCAGCCTCAGCCTCAGCCTCAGCCTGCCTCGGCGTGCCTCAGCCTCAGCCTCAGCCTGCCTCGGCCTCAGCCTGCCTCGGCTTCAGCCTGCCTCAGCTCGGGCATTCTAAATATGGCACAGGATTGTTGTTCTGGGAACACGAAGATCACGAAGTTCCCCACAGTTGGCTCCGGGCATTCAAAATATTGTACAGGAATGGTGTTCTGGGAACACGAAGAACACGATGTGGCCTACAGCTGGCTCTGGGCATTCAAAATGTGGCCTGGGAATGGTGTTCTGGGAACACTGAGAACACGAAGTGGCCTACAGTTGGCTCCGGGCATTCAAAATGTGGCCTGGGAATGGTGTTCTAGGAATGGATTCCTAAAGATTCTTATAAATTCCTAGAGATTCCTCAGGATTCCTGGGGCTGCACTTTTGTCCGGTTCCTTGTCCAGATCTGTCCGGATCCCGCCCAGACCCCCCTGGGGCGTCAAGATGCTTTTTTCTGAGACCACTAGAAACCTATCAGTCTTCGCTGTTTGGTAACTATCAGGGCACCCTGGAGGCAAGCAGGGTGTTTTTTGGCATGGGTCTCCACTGTATGCGTAAGTATTTGAAGGCAGGAGGGCTTCGGATCCTCCCCCGCGCCTTCTTGGAAGTCCGCCCCCCTTCGCGTCTCCCTCTAGTGCGCGCCGCCTGGAACACCTACTATCACCAACACCCTTGGCCTCCGCGGGATGGCTGAGGCGGTGCTGGGGCGAAGAGCTGTCTCCCGGAAGAGTCGCCCAGGCTCCGAGGAGGAAGAAAAAGGGGGAAGGAGGAACAGGTCAAGAGGGAGAAAGAGGGGGGAGGGAGGAGGAAAAAGAAGAGGGAGAAAGAAGAGGGAGGGAGGGAGGAGGAAGAGACAAAGGACGATGCTGGTGTGATGACGCGCCATAGAAAGCGGGTGTGCGCTATCTGACTTTTCCTCTCTCTCCCTCCCTCTTTCAGCCCTTGTTTAAGGAATCCTTGAAAATGAAGTTTGATCTGGATCTCCTTCATCGAAAGTTGTGTCAACTGCCGTATGGTGATCTGGCCTCTCAGAACTGTCGCATCACGAGGGGGGAGGAGGAGGAGGAGGAGGAGGAGGAGGAGGAGGAGGAGGAGGAGGAGGAGGAGGAGGGGGAAGAGGAGGAGGAGGAGGAGGAGGAGGAGGAGGAGGAGGAGCAGCAGGAGAGAAACAGGAGCTTAACCTAGGACGCACCAATGAGGTTACAATAAACCATATATCAAAACTCAAAGTTCCTTCTACATCGGTCCCTACATTCATGTATTCTCATGGTGGGAAGCGGCCATCGAGAAAGCACCCACCAAAAATCCTCAATCGTGCCAAAGCAGACGTCAGCGCCGCGGATCAAGTGATTGTTGCGTCCTGACACATGTTAAATCGCGCCACAGCGCAATTTTGGGACCCAGCCCCGCGAATCAACGTGACTGCTGCGTCCTGACAAACCCAAATGGCACCACACACACACACACCATCCTGAGACTTCAACCATACGTACAGTTCAAGCTGTCGCACACGTTTAAAGACGAATGCGCGCGGCGTGAAGGAGAGACCCACATTTCAGAAAACAGCCGCCCACCATGTTCGAAGCGGTTGCGCACGTTGAAGACGAATGTGCGCGGCGGCAAAGCGAGAGCCACAATGTGAAAACGACCTGTCCTCGGCGCTACAGCAGGCGCCACATTTTGGAGGCCACTCGCCCTCCATCCATGAAGCCGCTGCAACCCGTCAGCACCAAGAACATGCATGGCGACGGTGAAAAATCGTAGGGGTGCGCCAAGGAAAATGCATTCAGAAATAATGATAGAGGAAGAGGAGGAGGACGACGACGAGAGGGAAGAGGACGCTCAAAGGTAGGAAAAAGGAGGACGAAAGAGGGAGAATGGGAGGAGAAGGTGAGGAGGAGGAGGAGGAGGAGGAGGAGGAGGAAGAGGAGGAGAAAAAGGAGGGAGAAGGGTGGAGGATGAGGACGGGGAGGATGAGAGGGAGTAGGAGGGAAGGAGCAGATCGAGGAGGCGAGGGGCTCACCCATGCGCCCCGAAAGGGCGTTTCACGAGGGCCCAGTAATGGGAGGCGTCCCTGAAAAGGGTCGCGACAGTATAAAGCAGGATGAGGACCATGTGGTAATAGGTTACAAACTAGATGAGAGATGGTGCGCCATCCAGAAGACTGATCGGGTCTTGTTGAAGTACGATAGTATATCTGCGTCCGCAGTCGATCAAAGCAAATAGGGCGCCGACGTCTTGAGCCAGACGCCGACGGCACGCTCGCTATGCTCGCTATACACATGCCCCTCTGAGCCCCGATTTCAGAGTCGAGGGGGGAGGAGGCAAACAGAGCGAGCCTCAATATTAAGGCTACAGCTTGCGGATAACAACGAGCAGAGACTCGTTCGTACCAAGGCTAACCAAGTCCAGCCGGTCAGCGCCAGGCTTGGACGTGCGAAAAGGCGGCGCGCGCGATCTGGTATCGAGCCAGGATCGAGCCGCAAAGTGACGGCAGGGGCAGCCCTGTGGGTTCCAGCCATGAGGCAGGGATCCAAAAGCACAAACAGTGCAATAGAGTAGAATCTGACAGGCAGAAAGCACAACAGACATATAGTCTTATCTCAACGCGTGTTTCAACGCCAGATAGAAGCGACCCGCTGGCTCGTCATGGGCCAGGCCCAACCTTCGAGGTCGGAGCCCTATAAGGAACGTAATCCTTCAGCTCGCGCATACAAAGGATTGCGTTCCCGCGATTACTTGTTTAGCAAGTCCCGTTCAACGCTGCCTTCGGCATGGCCATCGGCAGTCATACCCCGTGTATCACACCATTATATGATGCATGCGATACGTATGCCATCATCTGTCCTATCTAGCTACTGTGTCCTAACAGTGTACATTGTGTAGGATTGGTTGAGGTCCTTGCTGGACAAAGATTTGAATGCCGACTTAGCATCGATGGCGAGGGTAACTTTGACACAGAGACCGCCGATTTCAAGTATACGTTTGAAGCGCGCGGGCGCAAGCGGCCCCGCCTGTAGCTCGTGTGGGGCAACGACGGTCGGCTAGCAGTCCTCTACGTCATGGGCTGCCGCGAGCGTCTCCGCAGAACTGCTCGACCTCGCCCGCAGTCATGCGACTTGCAATAGATATCGACCAGGTGCGCGACGGATTTGCAGTTGCGCGTGCGTCCACGCCGGAGCAGGCGCTGCAAGCAATGGCGACTTTCGTCGCGCATCTCAAATCCAGGGGGAGTTCGTCGCGCAGCTGCTGACCCAGATGGTAGCGCAAAGCGTGCGATGCGCTCCCGCTCTCCAGCGGCTCCAGCGCGATCACGGCAGATGGGGCCCTTTAGGAAAGCCTTCTCTATATATCCACAAACGCAATCATCCAGTCAGGGCCACATGCGCCTTCGCTGGCCAGTAGACGCCGGCTAGACCTTCTGGCTGTTCCTGAGAAAGAGAGGCCTCCACGTCCATGAATCCTCGCAGGACAAATCTTAAGTGAATTGTCCTGGCCATTTCTGCCTTGACATTCTTCGCGAACTTCCACGCGCGTGCGCAGCGTGAGACTATGTCATGACGCTGGAGGCGCCTGAAAGAGATGCTATCTTGAAACACTTGTTATCAAGCAAGATCTCCAACTCAGTGAGAGCGCCTTGCCTGCCTGCGCTGGGTCAGCGAATATGTCAGCCTTAGTGAGCAGGTCGCCTTCCTTTACCGCCGCCGCGCGTTTAGCGGCTGCGGAGACGCATGTCCGCATTGTGGTGACGCCATCGTTCTGCACCAGGCTATGCTGTTGTTCTGCAAGGACAACCTTGGCCATATCTGCTACAAAGCGCAATCCTAGACATTGGCCATATTTGTCGCTATCACAAGCATAGCCTCGCCATAATGAAGAATCACGCAGAAACGGTCAACATCTGAATTGCGATAGCGTGCGTCTCCGCAATGACGAAGCCTGGGTCGTCGTTGGCAGCGGTACTCAAGACCGTCCGGTCTGATACCATCATCAGAAATATTAGGTTCGAGTGTCGTCGTCTCGAGAAGCTCGCGTTTACCCTGAAGTATACCAGCCTTCAAAAGCTTCCGATTCTTCTCGGGTCGTGGGGAGACGCCCTGTAGGCGGGGACATTTCGGACCCTGGCGCTTCCGCCGGTTTTGCGTCGCCGAGCGGTGCGGGGCCGTCTGCAGTCTCCTCGAATTGCGAAGGGTCCTCATCGAAGCCGGCCTGAGGCTTAGATTATTTCAGACACTGTATTACCCTTGTATGTGTAGGCCCAGTAATCGCGTGTATGTCGAGGGCTGTGCCGTTCGACTCGTTGTAATGAAACCCTGGTGTGGCGTCGCTGTCGTGGTAGACCAGGGTGCAACTGTCAACGTAAGTGACAACTGGTCAATTGATAAATACTCTTGGCAAGTCGGACTGTGGCCACATTCTCGATCCTGAGGTAGTTGCGGATCAAATACTGCAATGCTAAATGCGGTTTGGGCGATGGTTTACTTGGCGCGGTTATTCGCAAATATCCTTGCTTAGTTGGTAGGTATCCAAAGGTCATTGCAGGTCTCCCTGCAGGTAGACTTGCGATGGAAACAAACGCAGTTCGAAGCCCTACGTTGTCCGAGCCAAGTTCTCGGACCATCAGCACTTCAATGCCAGGTGTGCGTGCCTTAGGTCTGGGCATTGAGCAGCAACTTCGCGATGGCCGACCCGCGCTATGGCTTGACCCCTTCCAGGGTCGTTGCGGGCAAATGGACATGGACCATTCCAGCCTCCCCAGTCGTCCTTAGTTGTAATGGGTCGGTGGTAGTCTACTAGGTCACCGTCGCGACAGAAGATCTGGCCTGGTGGCTTTGTCTTAGCACGTAATGCTCGGCTAACTTTCGCAACTGCAGCCGCGTGTGCAATGGCTTCCAGGCTGGTCTTGCGCAACCGCTCTTCTCGTGGATGGTCTGTTCGTGGTCCAAGGCCAGCAGGCCAGGTAGACGTGCTGACCAGCGTCCGCGCAACGCTTCACATGGAGACACTCCGCTGTAGAACGCGAAGGCTTTGGTCACGAACGAGACTTCATGCAGTAGCCGAGGGGTGTTGAATGGTACGTTGTGTCGTTTCAAATCTTCCTTTATCACGTGCAATGGTCTGCCGTAGATTTCCACTTCTGGATTATATGGTTGTGGCGCGCTGTCCGCGCGCTTGGATCCTGAGTTCGTTTCCCGTGCGTTTACGGATGTTCCGAGCCGTGTCGTTGCTGAGAGCACCCTCTCCATCTGAAATTAGGGCCGCTGCCGGACCGTGGCGTAGCCGCGCATAGCGGCATGCGTCCAGCTCCGAGGTCATGATTTTATCGAGGATTTCTTGGCCAACTGCAAGACGGATGCATCGGTCTATGTGGAATACGATATGATTGTCATTAGAAGAACAAGTCGCGTTCGCATTACGCAGTGAATTTCCTGGTAGGGCCCCCGACGGCATGACAGCGTTGCCTGTCTTTTCCCATGCTCGGCACTCCCGACACGAGTCGCACGCGCCTTGTCGTATTCAGCATGTCACCGTCAAGACTTACCTTCGTTAGGATAAGCCTCGTCTTAGGTTTCTTGGACTGGCGCCACCGTGGGTGTAGCTTTCGGAAGTCTTTGGCGGCGACGGCTGGGTCCACTCGGAGGTTCTGTCGGCCGACTTGGACATCGAAGCGAGTCCAATCAGGAAATTTGGAAGCAGGCGCTACCGAAGCGGCTTCCGCCACGGGTGGAGGCGGCGGTGGTTCGCCGCGTTATGAGAGCCCCCGCCGGCCGTTGACTTTTAAGTGGTCATCGGAGCTCCCCGCGCCTCCTCCTCCTTCCCCGCCAGCATGTATCCCCCTTGTCATGCCGTGCCTCTCAGCACCCCGAGTGGCATCTGAAGAAAGGCGTGGGCGAGGTGTAAAGTAATCTGGGTTTGCCCGAACTGAACGCCTTCTGCCTTGTCGTGGCGTGTCCGCCTGTGCTTCGGGTTCTGCTGGTCGTGCGGCTGGTGGGGCCGGCGCCTCCGCGGGTGGTTGTGAGGCGCCAACTGAAGGTTGATGTGTTAGGTGGCAATTCGTGAGGTTTGGCGAATCTGCACTTGGCAGGTCTCCCCGCGTGTCCTGCCTTATTTGAATGATAATTATTCTTGCAGCTTTCGCACTCCCAGTGCGAGGGCCCGCATCGCACCATCAAAGCATACGTGGACCCCTTGCATGGCCAGGCGTATCCTTTCGGATAATGCCCACGCCGGCAAGGCATCCTAGTCTTCCCGGCGGTGGCCTGGTTATAGCACCCGAGGGGCCACGCAACATGTCCTCGGCGTCATGGTCAAAGCCTGCGCTGTTGACCGCAAAGACTGGGGTGCGCTTGCGCGCGTTAAGTGGGTCGACCGGCGATGCCAGAAGCTACTTCGCGATGCGGGCAGCATCAACGAAGAGCGGTTGACATGCATGCGTGCTTCGATGTGCCGCAGCAACCTCCTCATTGCACACCTGCGCGCGCTCGCGGCGACAGTTGCACCTCGCGCCTTGGCAATGTGTTAGGAAATCAAAGGGATCGCGCATGATCTGCGCGGGCTTCCTAATGAGGGTGCCATGCGAGCCCCTTAACCCTGTGGCGCAGTGATATATATATATATATATATATATATATATATATATTGAAGTCTTGTGCGCGCGCATTCCTGCAACGTGCGCCAAACATGTATCTGATCGTTCAAAATGCCTCTGGGTCGTTCGCGTACCCAGAATATGCGCATGTCGCTCCGAGTTTGAGCAAAGGCGCCGCAAACTGTGATATGTGGAACATATCCATGATGGTATTGCCACCATGCGTTGTAGTTGGTTACGGCATTGCAATATGATGGTAGTCAGGTGGTGCGGCAAGCTCGTTGTAAAATAACGAGCCCTGCCTTACATGTGCGGTAGTAGTATTGCATCGACTGTTCTACCCTCCACGTTCCAACAGCAGCGCCAGTTCAACCGTCGAGATCACCGCCAGACGGAAGCCGGCGTTTGAAGGCAAGTTGTGACATGACTCACCACAAAACTCCATCACATCGATGCCGTCATGTTGCCCATCGCAGAATGTCGGAATGACGTCGAAGATGCTGGCGCGCGTGCCCGTCAATAGCGCATCCGCTGATTGCCCGAGGAATGCTTGCTCCAGGTCGGGGTCAGGGTCCGAGTCGTTGGTGCATCGGTACTGCAATATGTATGAATATTAACACCTTTTAGGCTTCCGCCGCAGTCATCGTCTCCTTCCCGCTTTCTTTGGCATTTTTTTGGGGTGCGATGCCAAGCGTTTTGTCGGCCACCCTCTTTTTTCACTATTAAATGCCTGCTTCAGTCGGGCAAGCGGGCTCGGAATTCTACGAAAATTCAGGCGGCGGCCCAGGGATTGGGGAGGCAGGAGAACAATCATCTTGGATGATTAGCGTTTCCTCTCGCTCTGGGCGCACCCGCGCAATTCCCCCGAGCGGCGCGGGCCCCGGGCCCCCCCTGGAGAAGTCATGAGAAGTCAATGCGAAAATGAATTATCCCTTTCGCGAGTTGTGAGCACCAATCGCAGCTTGTAGGCGCATCCTTGACTTTGATGTTTTGCATCATCTTATTTTTGTCGAGATCATGTGCGACTCTTCCTGTGACTAGGTCCCAATCCCTTGATACTCTGTCGTCCAATTTAGCGAAGCGAGTCGCATGTCGGTCTATGCGAGTATGAATGTTGTTTAGCGTTTCTGCCTTTTCCTTGCGGGCTTCCTTGGCTGCTGTTTCCACTGGGCGCCTGGCAAATGTCACTAGAACTTGCTGGCGCCATTCGGCGCGCTGCCGGTCGTGACCACGCCAGTTGAATACATGTTGAGTAGGGTCCAAACACTCTTCACCACATGGATGTAGGGATGCGACTGCGCGTAGTCACAACCTGTAGGTATGCACCACTGGAGTTTGCATCCGTTCAGTTATATGAACCCAAAGTGACATCGACGCATGCGTACCGGAGTGAACTGCGAGTCCTCAGTCATCTCCTCAATCGGCTGCAATTTCCACATGTAGCCTGGGGGACCCATCGTAATGAGATGCATCCTCAGGCACTTCGCTCTAGTTTTAAGATTAAGCATCCGCTCCCAATGCGCACCCATCCTTTTCCCCGGCGCGCGCGCACGCCAGTCCGCCAGCGTGGAGCTCCACGGCAGATTATACTCTCCAGCCAACGCAGCTCCCCAATGCATGGAGCCATTGACCGACATAACATCTGCATGTGCTGTTCTATCGCATGCGTATCCACGCTGGCGGAGTTGCGCGGAAGCAATGCGCATATCTTCTGGTCAAACAGCGGGCAGGCCCCAGCTCGCATGTCCGGCAATTCGAGGGCCGGACCTCCTCGGCCCGCCCCCTTCGCGGGACAGAGGAACTAGCGTTTCCGCCGCGCGCGGGGGCGTCATCGACTGCGGTCATGAATGTGCTGAAATTAGTGTTGGGGTCTCTCCCAACACTTTCCGTCGCTGCACACGGGCTTCCGCTACTTGAAATAAACGCGTCCATGGCATAGTGCGGAACTGGCTCCCAATGCGCAACCGCCCTGTCGACCTGCGCAATGAGGAGGTCTTTCATCAGGTTGATCACTTCCAGGCCAGACCCTCCTGAGGAGTCATGATGCTCTCTTTTGAGTCCACTAGAAACCTATCAGCAAGAGCTGTTCGGTAATTAAAAAGCCACGAGGGCAAAAAAAAAACTACGCCCGCCATGCATGTACTGCACGAGTAGACTCGAGGAGTAAAACATTCTCTGAAGGGTCCCACTGTGGGCCCCTTGCTGCATGACGGCCTTCATCGTTGTGGTGACCACGTTGCATGTATACTATAGCACACCCGATGCTGAGCATAGCATCGTTTGCATAAGAATTCCAGGAACGTCATTGGCATCATTGTTGATTATCTTCGGTGTGTCCATCGCCGTTCGGCGGCGGATTGGCTGTGGAGGCAGATCCCCATGTTGGTTCAAATATAGGGTTCGCGCTTCCGCGTGGTGGAAGTTGGTACCTTAACATGTACCCGAATTCGTCGCAAGTTGGAAAAAAGTGGCGTGAAGCCGGGGCGTATGCGCTTTTCGGCGTGGTCAAGCGGATGTCGCCCATAGTGGACATAGTTTGTCCGCTAAAGGCGTTCTCGCGTGGTTGCCAGCAGCCACGCTCTGACGTCGCAGTGGTGTTGGCGGCATACCAAACCGTGCCCTGGATTAGTATTGCGATAGATAAGGCTGACCACAACTTAGTGGGGCCAGTTCCGCCACCAAGTAAAAAGCAGGATGAGGACCATGTGGTAATAGGTGGGAAGAGATGGGAGAAGGTGTACCATGCAGAAGACTGATCGGGTGTTGTTTTAGGTGCGATAGTAGATTGCTGCGTCCACAGTCAATCTAAGCAAATAGGGCGCCGGCGTCTTGAGCCAGACGCCGACGGCACGCTTTGTATGCTCGCTATACACATGCCTCTCTGAACCCCTTTTCAGAGTGCGACGCGGGATCCCAGATGGGCTGGCGGGGGCACGCGAAGCGTATGCAACTGGACTGCCGACCGCTCACCTGGGGGAGCAACGAAGTACAGATACGACTACTCCAAGGCCTCTCCTGGGGTGCGTTCTGACTGGAGTCTCGAGGCGGATCCAGCTGTGGCAACGAGGGACAGGTACAGTAGAAGCTCGACCACAAGAAACTTTCCACAGGAAACCTAACCCTGAGACCCCGGGATGTCGGATGTCCATTGATTTTTGGTATGGGGACGTCATGGTTTCCATAGTAGAATAGTAGAATCATCGAAACCCAGGAAACCCAAGGCACCCTGGAGGCAAGCAGGATGTTTCTTGGTATGGGTTTCCACTGTAATCCTATCGGTATGCTAGCCTCCCCTGACCACCTGCCGATGCGAGAGAGATAGAGAGTAGAGGCCGCCTAGATGGGGTCGGAGTAGATGTGGTCGGAGGATCGCGCCGCATCGCGGATACATCGGATATGCATCGGCAATGTATTGGCGATGCATCAGCAATGCACCAGCGATGTATCGTCGACGTGGGCGATGAATCGTCGTCGTCGCCGTGAAGCAAATCGGGCCCCTCATCGAGCTGCATCGGCGATGCTTCGGCGATGCGGCGCGATCCTCCGACCCGATCCACTCCGACCCCATCTGGGAGGCCTAGAGAGGAGAAAGGAGAAAGAGAGAGAGAGAGAGAAGGGATGGGCGCCGCGTCGTGGGATACCAACATGCCTGTGATGCGCGGGCTACCACACAACGATCTGACCTATCGCGGAACTGCGGGCTGCACGGCCGCACCACGGCGCGGCCCCTGGCAACCCTGTTTCGCTCGCCTTCCCCTCCCTTTCTCCTCCTCGGAATCGAAGATCACTGCAGGTCCACCGCTTTCCTAATCCGTTGCCATCGTGGTCGTGGGTCGCGAGCGTAAGTCGCAAGTCCCTGTTGTCGGCCGCAGGCCGTGAGTCATCGCCGCCGTCTTGGTCGTGGCCGTCCTTCTCCCCCTATCCTCGTCCGGTTGGTTTCCTTCTTCCTGGGAGGGGGGGGAAGAACGAGGTGGATCTGACCCCCGCTGGCCTCCTTGCCGACCAGCCATAACTGGGGGAGCTGTGGTCCTTACCCCCCTGGGGGAACCCATCGCATCGACGATCTCTCGAGAGGGGTGTCGAAGTCGATGGGTCCCCCATGGGGGTAAGGACCACAGCTCCCCTAGTTGTGGCTGGCCTGCCTCGTGGCATGGAGGAAAAAATGGACTGGACTGAGCCGGATCCTGGACCTCAGGACTCCTGTCTTCACGGTGGTCCTCCTATCACCCGGGTGACTCCAACCTAAGACCCATGGAGGCCCAACCGGAAAGAAAAAAAAATGGGGCGCGCCGAAGAACCCAGGGGGTCTGGTTTCCGCGGAGGAAAGAAAAAAACCCTGGCGATGGGGTTCGAGCACGGGGGTTACCCCCCCCTCAAATTCCGGAAGAGGAATGAACTCCCAGCCGCGGGGGTGCCCGCGCGAGGGGTCCCACCCCCCCAAGCGCAACCAGAGGAAGAAAAGCGTGAGAGCCGAGACTGTAAGTGCAATGCAACAACACCTTAATCGCGGTTGCACTAGGGATTTGTATTAGTACGGGAACAACTGAATTACGGCAGGATAACGTGCTCTCTAGGAACAACTGCGCGATAGGACATGATAGTACCAGTTGTACTCAAGTACGAGTTGTACGGTAGTCGGAGGGGTTCAGGGGTTCCAACGGCAACGCGCGCGGGGAAGAAGGAAAGAAATCCATGCGCCGCCAGGAGTCCCGGGTTTAACGGGTCGCCGCGAAGGTTGACCCCCCGCGGAAAGAAGAAAAGAAATCCGGCCGGGGGGTTGGGGGGTTGAGGGGTGAGTCACGGGGGCGATGTCCTCCTCGGGCGTCGACGTCCAGCCCCACCTCGAGGAGAATGCCCCACCACACCCACGGCAGAGCACAAAGCACGCCTTGCCCCTCCTGCCAGGCCCGGTGGTCCTCCTCGGGCGTCGACGTCCAGCCCCACCTCGAGGAGAATGCCCCACCACACCCACGGCAGAGCACAAAGCACGCCTTGCCCCTCCTAGCAGGCCCCTCGTCCTCCTCCTGAAGCCCCGACTCTAGCTGAACACAGGGGCCCACGCAGCCTCCACGACCCCCCAGGGTCGACTGGCCCACACCCGCTCAGCCTCAATCCCCCAGACCCCTCCGTCCCGTTTCTGGACGCGCGCCCAGCCGTGGCAATGATGTATCAGCCAAGCCAGGACGAAGACAAATCCTGGTGATGATTCATCAGGAATCTCTGAAATCCGGCGGCTCTGGAGGACGTTTCGGGCGCCGCGGTCTTCTCAGAGCGTCCCGAAAACACTCTTGGAGCGCCCTGGAACCCTCGGGAACGGAACTCGGGAATCTTCTGACCCGGGTCAATCCAAACCCGGGTCAGTCAGGCCTTGCGAAACCCTGCAACATCCTGTCAGATCCTGCACCCAAACCCGGGTCAATGCGAAGGATCCTGCAAAATCCTGCAGGACCCTGCACCCAGGCCCCGGGTCCATGCGACCCTGGCCTTGCAGGATCCTGCAAGATCGGGCGCTCTGGCTGACCCCCCTTTGCATCGACCCCCGTCTCGAGGCCTCCCGAGGAGTGATCCTCGTCCTGGCCCCGGCCGATGCTGGCTGGGGCTCGGACGGTCGCGCGCCCCAGCGCGAATGCGTCGGCGGCGCCCCGCTGGCGGACACCGGGCTCCAAACTGCGCAGCATCGCCGATGCACCGGCCGTGCGCCGCCGATGCTCCGAGGCTCAGCCTGCCCACCGTGCCCACACGGGTCACTGCACCGACCTTGCAGATGTGCCGTTGCGGATTTGAGCGTGTACTTCTGTCGATGCAGAACCCCGCAGCGGCGAGCGAAAAACGGAGCGAATTTCACGTGGATGTTTGTCAGTCTGCATTCCTGGCCCCAGAAAATCCGCACGAAATTCACTGCCAAATCCGGAACGAAATTCTCCAGGACATTCCAGGCCCATCCGATTGCTCTCCGAACGAAATCCGCTCTGCGATGTTGGCGCCATGACACAGGAGGAGGCGAGGAGCCCCCACAGAGGCCGAGCAAGCACCGCCCCGAGAGGTCAGCCAAAACCCCCCCCGCTACCATGCTCCATGCGTCGCTCCGGCTGGCCGCGCGGCCGCAGCTGCCACCGCCGTCACACCCGCAGACAGACGTGCCCCCACGGGCCACAGGCAGCGTGCACGCAGCGGAAGGTAGCGAAGAGGGGGGGCGAGGGGAGGCGATGGGGAGGGAGATGAGGTGGGGGCACGCTGGGTGCGCTCGCGCCATCTCTGACATCCTATCCATCCCTCCCACCTTATCTCAATGCGCTCATGTGTTCTCTAAGATCAATGTTTGAAATCATGTGTAAAGCACTTCGCGGAGTGTGGAGCATCTCCCGCACAGTCGGGGGAGGGGATGAGCGGGAAAAGTGGAGCGGAGAGGGGGAGGAGGGGAAGAGAGATGGAGATAGAAGGGGCAAGGTAAAGAGAAAGGATGGAAGGAGGGAGGGAAGGAGGAGGAAGAGGAGGGGGACGAAGAATACACTGATTGGAAGGGGGCGGGATAAGCGATACGGCATGCAGTCGGGGGGGAGGAGGTGACCAAGGGAGCGAGCAAAAAGAAAACGAAGCGAGGCCCTCAAGTGCTAGCGCGAAGAACAAAAATAATGGAGGATGAATAAAGGGAACCGAACACTATACACCGACGCCTTTGTCTGGCCTCACACTGAATGTCGCACAAGAAAGCGGATCCTGGTGTATACGGGATCCTGGTGTACACATTCTTCGTTGCTTCCACAGGAAAACGGGGAAACAAGTATACGCCACACCACCCCGACGTCGTCCCCGACCCTCAAAAAAGTCCTGGGATTGAAAGACCGCCCGCCACTGGTAATGCATGTGCTCCAGCTTCCGAGAAAAATGAGTATTGCAAGGAAAGAAATCAGAGGCCAGAGCAGGGGAGAGGGTGGAAAAACTGGGGAGGGGGGGGGGGAAGGAGAGAGGATGAGCGCAGGGGGAGCGGGAGGAAGGAGGGCAGACAAAACGAGCGCGCTGCTCAGTCCACGTCCATCTCGTCCCTCTTAGGGGCCGGCGGGTTCGGCGGCGGCGCCTGCGGGGGGAGGAAGGCAGTCAGGCAGCTGCCCGGCCTCCAGGAAAAAAAGGATGGATGGGGCGAGGTGAGGAACGGAGAAGGTAGAGGAGGGAGAGGGAGAGGAAGGGTAGAGAAGGGAAAGGAAGGCAGAGGAGGGAGAGGAAGGTAAAGGAGGGATGAGGCAGGTAGAGGAGGGAGGATACCATGCTGTCGGGACGCGGGAGGTCGGAGCGAGGACGGGGGCCTCGGCACAATCCTGGCAGGGCGGGCGCGGGAGGGCAATGAGGCAGGCCGAGGAGGAGCAGCGCCACCCCGCGACCGAAGAGAGGACGAGGGCGGGAGGACGAGGCGGCACGGCGGCGAAGCACGGATGCGACAAACACCCTCGCGTGCACGATCCGCGTACGCGCTCGGAGGGCACTCCTGGATAATGCCGCGACCGAGCCGCAGCGGTGCGGCCAAGCGGAACGCCGGCAAGGCGTCCATCAGGGCACGCGCGTGGAGAAGGCTGCTGCTCGCTCGGCGCACTCCGTGTAGAAATGTGGTAATTGAGCAGGGACCGACCGCCCCGGCATTTCTACAGACCTACCACGAAATGTTTTCAGAACCCAAAAATGTTCTAAGATGAAAGCAATGTTCTTAGAACAAAAACCCGATGTGTTAAAACAAGACAGTCCCAGCTAGAAATGTGCTTCGAACATTTCGTGCAGACCACAAGAGGTTCTTAGAACACTCTTTGGTGGGCCTATAGGCGGGCCAGGACGCTCCGCCACTGCTTGAGGTAATCTGTGGCACCGTGGACCGTGTGAGAAAGCAAGTCGTCCTGAAAGTCTGCTCGGCTTTTGCTGCACGCCGCGCGTGGCTCAGGGAGGGCGCGACGCTGCGCGCAAAGACAGGCCTCAGCGCGTGGACCGCACGGGCTCCGGGGCTGGTCTGATGGCGCACCGCGCCACTCGCCACTCGCATGCGTCCGGCGGGCCCGACACGCCTGATGGCGGCCACCGCGCCACGCGCCACTCGCCCGATTTGCTCTGACACGCAGTTTTGCGATCGCTACGCCACGGAGGACGCCGGGCATCTCAAGGTGAAGTGCCCGAGAACTCCCACGGCAAAGGGCCAGCAAAACCCGTCGAGTTTTTCGCGAAAGGGCCCTAGCCGCGGAGGGAGGGCCCGCCCAAGAGCGCCATGGCTGAAACAAGGGCGCGCGAGGCTGAGCTTGAGGCCCTGGCGGCCCCTTCATAGCGATGCTGCGGCAGTACATGTGCGACCTCTGGACACCCTCCTCCTCCTCCCCCTCCCCCTCCCCCTCCCCCTCCTCCTCCTCCTCCTCCTCCTCCTCCTCCTCCTCCTCCCCTCCTCCTCCTCCTCCTCCTCCTCCTCCTCCTCCTCCTCCTCCCCTTCCCTCTCCCCCTCCTCCCCCCCTCCTCTCCACTGGTCGTCTTCGCCAGCGCCGCCGTCTTCGCCGCCGCCGCGGCCAATGTCGCCGTGGTCGCCGCAGCCGCCGCCCCCGGGCGGTGGCCCGCCACTGGCCTCCTTCTCCTCCGCGGCCGGCTCCTCCTTCTTCTCCCCGTCCTCCTTGAGGGTTTCGTCCTCGGCGCCGGCCGCGGACGAGGAGGGGGGGGCCCCGCCACCGTTGGGGGGAACCCAGACCAGCCCTGGGACGGCCCAAATTCGCTGGCCCAACGGGCCAAAAGCGTGCTAAGATCTCTGGCAACTGGATATGTATATATCTAGGTCGCGTGCGCGGGGCGGCCCCTGGAGTCCCCAGAGGAAAAATACGGGCCCGGCACTGCAGGATGACGAAACTTTTAATTTTGTTATAGAGTTCGTTTTCTTTTGGTGTAATCGGGCGGCCATTCGTTTTCGTCTCTTGTATCTTCAACTTGCCAGATCCGTTAATTGCCCCATTCGTTTTCTCAGTTTTGAAGTAGCCCGTGCCATTCGGTTTCCAAATTGAATACGGTTGCGGTGCGGCTCGCCCCCCCCCCCCCCCCCCGATCACGGGAAACGCAAGCGCGTCATCGCTGTCCTTACTCTCGATTGGAATTGCCGAAGGTCGCAATGCCATTTTCATTCCACTCGGGGCGGCGTGCGAGGGTTGGCGTGGTGAGGGGGGGGGCGCGGGAGGGGGCGGACACGCGGGGCGGCGGCGCTCGGGGCTTCTAACTCCGATAACTTTCCAGCGGGCATTCGTTTTCGTTTTCGTAACCTGTAACTTTCTCGCCTACGTTCGTTTTCGTTTTCGAATCTCGTTTTCTCGCAAGGTCGGAACTACCCCGGCCGACTCCCGGCAAGGTCCTGGCAACATCCCGGCCCCAGGGGATGTCTCCAGGGCCTTCCAGATCGCCCCAAGAGCGGCCCACGGAACCTCGAGGCAATTCCAAGGGGGCCCACTAATAAGGATCACGGCCCGAGAGCGCTCCAAGACGCCCCAGGTGGCCCCAAGGCGGCCCAAGAGGCCCAAGAGGACCTCGAAAAAAACACCAAAAACGCAAATCGTTGATTTCGCTGTGTGATTGTATGTTTTTCGCGTTCTCGCGTCTTCGGGCTTCCGACGCTCCAAGATGGCCCCTGGGGCCCCCAAGACCGTCCCAAAACGGCCTGAGATGCGCCGTAGAGGCGCCCAAGCTGGCCCAAGAGGGCGCATAGACAGCCCCAAGGGGGGTCCAAGGGGGGAAGCACGAACCAGCAATTCAGGCCTTCCACCCCAATGAGGCCCCAAAAGAACCCAAGATGCCCCGTGGAGGCCTCACGAAGCCACCGAGACACCCGAACAGATGCCCCAAGAGGCCCCCGAACGGCCCCCAAGAGGCCCCGAGAAGCCAGGAACGCGCAGGCAAACGCCTGCGATGGCACAGTACGGGCTGGCGGAATGAGCGCTGCGATTCGCCGACCCACCAAGTGCGGCGCGTGAGATCCACAGCGTGGTCTAGCATGTATTTTTCTGCGCGTCCAATCACATGCTCGCTTTTCTTGATTGCCCCTGCCTCTGAGCCCTCGTAACCCCTTCTATGGTCTTCCCCAAGACCCGTTCATTCCGCCGGCCCGAAGACCCCGGCTGGGCCCTGGCTGCGCCCCGGGGCGTTTTCTGGACACCACGTCCGCCCCAAAACGACTTCCCCTTCAGCGCTCGGTTCCAGGCGCCGCCAAGTCCTCTCAGAACCTCTCCAGGGGCCTTCTGGGCTGGTTTGGAGGACCTCCCCGGGTTTCTCGGCTGATCTGGGCCGCCCTTCGGGCCGCCCTCGGCCATTCCGGACGCCTCTCCACCTCTCTTCAAATTTCATATACCCACACACCCCAACAAACGAAAAACGCAATGCAACAAATGGGATGTTCACGATTCTGGCCATCTCGGGTTTCTCCTTCCGCCCCCCTTGCAGCTCCCGTGCGTCTCCGAGAACTTTGGCGGACATCTTCGAACCTGCGGATGCTGTCTGAGCCCGTCCTGGCGACCTCACGGCGCCCTCCCGGGCCGTCTGGGCCTCTTCTCGGCGCCTTCCCCGCCCCCCCATCAGCGGCCTCGAGGCCCTCGGCGGCGGGCAGCGCCGCCCGCCACAGCGGCGCCCCCTGAGGGGCGCGGGGGGCTCAGGGAGGGATGGGGTCTGGGAGAAGATGGAAGGTCGAGCGACGAGGGGTGGTCCTTCTTTTCAGCAGACGGTCCGGCGCGATTGCTGCCTATGCGACGGGTGCTGTTGCAGCCTCGGCGCCGGGGCGCCGTGCTAGGGCGCGGTTGCTCGCGCCGACGCAGCCTTGGCGCCGGGGCGCCGCGTTTCCACGGACGCGTCGAAACGCAGAACCCAGTTCTTCGGACTGTTGTAGAACTGTTTGAAGCGTTTGTCGACATCCGCTCATTCTCCTGAGCGGCGCAGCACGCAAGCCCGCTGCGCCAGTCGGAGCGTGCCTTTGGCGTGCTTCTTGGGTCCAGATCCGCCGCCGCGCCTCGAGGCACGCAGTGGGCGCGCCCCCGGGCCCCCTGCCTCATCCCCCGCGCCTCAGCCCTCAGTCCTAAGGATTTTAGGAGGCCACGGCCAGCCCAAATTGCCAAATCTTCTGGGCCCCCCCGCCGCACCGCTGAAGGGCGCGACAGCTTGTCGCGCGATGAAGGGGGGGGGGGAAGGGGGGGGGGAGGGGGGGGAAGGGAGGGAAGGGGGGGGGAAGGGGGGGGGAAAGGGGGGGGGAAAGGAAAGGGGCGGGGGGAGGGGGGGGGAGGGGGGTGGGGAAGGGGGAAGGGGGGGGGGGGGGGGGAGGGGGGGGGGCAATTTGCGACGCCCCCCGCGAGGATCGTGGCCTTCGATAGCGAAAATTCGAACGCCCCACCCCACAAGGCTCCCAAGATGACCCCAAGAGGCACCAAGGGGCCCCCAAGGGCCCTAAGAGGCCCCCAAGAGGCCCCGAGGAGGCCCCACAACTGCCCCGAAGAGGCCTCAAGAGCCCTCAGAACTGCATCCAAGAGACACCAAAAAGACCAGCCGCGATATCCAAACCAGCATCCACGAGCCCTCTGACCCACCAACCAGGCACGGTGGCGGGATCGGCCGGAGGTCACTTGATAATATATCACACGCCCACTCGGCCCCTGGGAAAGGGTTTGCAAAAGGTAGGGCAGTGCAAGGGGGTATGCCTGGAGAGCGGCCGTTACAGCAACGTGGTAGATTTGGTTCGAGCTCCGAAGCTTCTCGGTGTACTAGATGCCTTTCGGAGAGTCCTGCCGTGCAAAATCAATGGGCGTCGTGTAGAAAGCCCCCGTGAACGCTGCTGCAGTCTGGGCGGCGATGCCGTAGTCTGCGTCGGCTGTTGCAGCCGAGACAGCGTTCCTCTTCTTCCGCGCTGCGTTGCTGTCCTGCTCGGCCAGGCGGGACAGGAACGCCGCTGGGTAGTGAATTAGCTGGAAGTGCAAGTGCTGCGCCTTGCGGCGGGCTCCCGACTCTCCCATTGGAGCTGGCATGAGGCCATCGGGGCCGCGCGGGGGCCAGGCAAGCGTTGCGGCCCGCAGGGCCCGGCGCGGCGCTGCGCGAGACTTCCCCCCCCGCGAACTTCTGGCCTTGGCGGCGGCCTCCGCCCCTCAGGATTGCGCTCTCGCGCCCTGGCCACGCGCTTGGAAACAGAGGCGACGATTGTCGCGGCCGCGCGGTCTGGATCTGCGACGCTCGCCCGGGCCGCCCCCTGCGCCGCCGCGGCGAGATCGGGGGCGGCCCCCGCGAGATGGCGAGCGCGCTTGCTCGGGGAAGCGGCCGCCATGGCATCGACGGCAGCTGCTCGCTCGCGGCCGATGCCCACCTCCGACGCCCGCGTGCGCGGCAGCATGTCGGGGGGCGCTTGGCCCACGAGCATGCGCCCCCCAGCGGAAACGCCCGGCAATCTAGTCGAGCCCCCTTCGGGGCAACGCACCTCAGAGAAACGGCGGAATCGCCGCTCCACGTCGCCAGCGCTCGTTTGCTCGTTTTCCACGCTGGGATGAGCCCCAGGAGACGACGGCCGCCGTCGAACTCAGGCCACTCCGCCGCAGCGCAGCCCCAAGCCTGCCGCGCGGCGCCCCCGTCTCGACGATGTACCTCGGCACGCTTCGACAGTTGCCGCAGCTGGGCGATTGTCTTCTGCTCGGGAAAATTCGCCCCCTGCAGATGCGCCCCAATCGGGCCTCGGCCCCCGCTGCAGACTCCGTCGCGCCCGCGTTTGACGCGGACCGCGAGGGGGGGGGCAAGCGAAGTGCAGTGAACGCGTGCGACCCAGAATGCTCTGGCCGACGACGCCTCATGTTTTCCTTCGCGTTAGCCACGTTCGCCTGCGCCCATCGAAGAGCCGCCTCGGCGGCCTCGCGGGGGCTGAGCTCCGCGCTCCTATCGCCGAGGCCCACTGTCTGGGCGCTGCTGCTGCGCGGGCGGCGCGACGCCCGCCGAGCAAACTTCAGGGCGGCCCCCGCGCAACTGGAGGGGGTGCCCAAAATCGCTCCATCGACGAACAGCGTGCTTAGCCTTGAGAAGAACGGTGCGGCCCTATACTGAACGCCTGCAGCGTCGGGGTTGCTTCTGTCTCCCGCAACGGCCCAGGAGTGGCGGCCCGCGCGCGAGTCGACCAGCAACCCCCGATTAGCAGGCGCGAACCGTTCTCGCCCCGAGCCCTTCCAGGAAAGATCGGGCGAGGATGCGCCGATCTCGGTCGCTCCCTTGGGCGCCCTCTCCGAGCGCATTGACAGCGACGTCCCCGCGTCGGCTTCCAGGCGCCGGGGGCCTCGCCCGACTGTTGAGACGCCGGGGGGCCCAGCCGAAATTTTTGGCGAAAGCAATCTCGTCTTCCAGCTGGGGTGCGCCCGCAGCGCTGCGGAGCGTTGCGGGCGCAGTCAAACACCTTGCCAGACTCTGTCGCTTATTGCCCGCTGCCGGAAGCTAGTCCGTTACCATGATTTCGCTATCTTCTCCCATCGAAATTAATTTGCCGGAAACTTCGGACCGACTGCGCCTCGCCTGGAGCGCCCGCCACCGTGTCCTGAGGCGCAGAGCGGGCGCTCTAACAGCCCATGTTAGCACTCGATGTGAGCTCCAACAGCCCATGTTAGAACTCAATTGAATTCTAGCAGAGAGTATTAGAACTCGATGTGAGTTCGAACAGCCCATGCTAGAACTCGATTGGGCTGTAACAGCCCGTGCTAGAACTCGACTTGAATTCTAACAGCCCGCGCTGCACTTCGGTTGAGTTACACCGACCCATGTTAGAACTCGACATGAGTTCTAACAGCCCATATTAGAACTCGAACCAGGGCGAGGGGGGAGAGGCGGGTCCGACGAGCATCCATGAAGCCCGCGACCCATCACCCAGGCCGGGTGGCGGATGGGCCGAAGGCCACTAGAATGCATCGGCAGCCGAGGGGGCGTGGCTGTTGCAGCCGGGGGTGCACTTCGATCCGCCCCATCGCTGGACCACGCCCGCGTCTCCTCTCGCACGTGCTCGCGCAAGTCCACGTCCAGTTCCCCGCCTGCCGCCAGGCGCGCGCGACGGGCGCAGTCCTCCAGCGCTTCCGAAGCCCTGCCGACGCAATCCATGGCCCGCAGGAGCTCCCGCATCCCGGTCGCCCGTTCCGCGATCCAAGATCCTCCGGTGCCCAGCTGCCCCAGCCAGCCTGCCATGCCGGAATAGACCACAACGCGGTGCCAATTTCAACTTAGCACGCGCGGCCGAGACATTCCGCAGCCAAGCGACAAGCAACACCCTCTGTGAGAATCCTCCGCGTCACGGGCTTCTCGTGCTGGACCATTGCGGTCACCGGCCTTCGGCGCTGCGCGTGCGACCCCGAAGCCTGGCGGTCGCCCCCGAGGGGCGCATCCCGCCGCGCATCGAAACTTCTCCAAGAACAGGACGTCCCCAAATTTGCACGGGCAACGACCACTGCGCGGCAACCGCGACGCTGGTCGGCGGCGCGGACGACGACGGGCGCTTGCGCCGCGGCTGTTGCAGCTGTTGCAGCTGTTGCGGCCGTCGTGGGGCCCTGGTGCGTGCCTTCCGCTGGAACCCGCTCTTTCCAAGCCGCTTCTGCTGCCTGGTGCCCCGCGCACTCGGCGCGGCGCAGGAGGTTCTGCCGACGGAGGAAGCCACATATAGCAAATCCACCACTGGTGCTGCCCATCCAAATTTCACTTTCCTGTGTTACTGGATTCTTCGCAGAGAAAGAGGCGCTCCACTGAAACTTGTGTTTTCAAAAGCGCGGGGTGACGTGCATAGGTAAGATGTGGTTGGCGACGCTCTCCGCCAGGGTCATGGAACCAAGGCCGAACTTCTCGACGGTTTTGCTCGGAACGGGCTTCGCTGTTGCAGCCGTGGCCGAATCGAAGGACGAGTCTCTGCTGTTAGAACCGCGGTCGTTATCGGAAGACGATCCTTCGGATGACGAGCATTTGCTGTTACAGCCGCGGGCGTCCTCGGACATGGGATGATGGGGACGTAAGCCCGCGTCGGAGACGTCGGCCACTTCGTCCTCTGTCCTGGGATCCATCATACCTGGGCCCGGGTCGGAGACGTTGTCGTCGGCGCCCGACTTCGCGTCGGACACAATGTCCGACGTGACTTCGTCATCTGCTTCGGCATCGGAGCTGGGCTGGGGACGGCTCTCGGAGGAAGAAATCGGGCTCGGCGCCATGCTTGACGCAGGGCTCGGGCTCGGCGGCGCCCTGCTTGACGCAGTGGTCGGGCTTGCCGCGCGGTTCCCCGTTGCCGCAGGGCTCGGCGTCGGGCTGGCCGCAGGGTTCGGTTCGCTCGACATTGCCGCTCGGTACGACGCGGCTAAGGAGGAGAAAAAAAACGACAGAGGGGCGTCCTCGTCACTATCATCATCATCATCATCATCATCATCATCATCATCATCATCATCATCATCATCATCCTCATCATCAGCATCAGCATCAGCATCATCATCATCATCAGCATCAGCATCAGCATCAGCATCAGCATCATCATCATCATCATCATCATCCTCGTTACCATTATCATCGTAATCGTCACCACCACCATCATCATCATTAACGTCATCATCGTCGTCGTCGTCATCATCATCACCACCATCATCATCGTCATCGTCGTTATCATCATCCACAGTGGGGGGATTCAATGGACTCACTAAAAGCCCGCCCTTAGTCCCAGCCAGGTGGGGCCCCCCATGAAATCCCAACGACCATCATCGTCATCACCGTCATCACCATCATATTCATCATCGTCATCATCCTCATCCTCATCCTCATAATCATCAGCATCAGCATCAGCATCAGCAGCATCATCATAATCATCATCAGTTTGACCATCATGCTAATTTTGACCATCATGCTAAACATCAGCGTGAGCACCTTCATGATCACCATCATCATCCTCGTCCTCATCCTCATCATCGTTATCATGTTGTTTATCCCTCGCGAGCACGCCCTCCCGCGCCCCCTCGAACGAAAGCCGCCGAGCATGCCGGACTGACGCAGCGGCAGGACTTGCCGCAGGCAGCTGCATAGACACCAGAGATGGCCCCATATTTCGGTTTGCAGCGGGCTTAATTAAGTCGAGGAAAGGAGCAGGAAGGCAGAGGGCGTTGGTCGCGCAGGGGAGAGGCAAGCGAACGGCGACGGCGGCGGGAAACAGGACACGCGCCCAGAGGCCTACAAGGCAGGTGCGCGCACCCTACGCAGAAAGACGACACGTCTGCAAAATCAACGACCGCGAGAAGGCAGCAGCTGGCGCGAGGACAAAGCAGAGAGAAAGAACGAAGAGCACGAGGCGGTGATTGGTCAAGTTCTTCGGCTCGTCCTGGCCCCTCAAGGGCCAGAGATCTGACGGCACAAAGGCTCCGAAAACGCCCCAGGCGAGCCCCGCAAATGCCACCGACACACCGAAGGGGGGGGCACAACAGATTCCGACCATAACCCACGAAAGACCTCCCAAGAGACACACATGAAGTTCACAAAGAAGCCTCTCATTCAACGTGCCATCGTCAAAGCATTGGGCCCCTAGGAATGCTTGATCCCCTTACAGCAAGGTAGATGTTCATGTGGGAGAAGATTTGCGGGTGTATCTAGTCGTCGCGACAACAGCAGCCGAGACAGAACCCGAGTTCAACGGTGGATGAAAGAGAACCGCAGAAAAGTCAAATAATGAGCATGCCACGGTGTGGCGGCGGTGTCTGCCCCCTCAAGAGCGTTCAATGAATCAGGTCCATGAAAGCTCCTCGGGATGTGAATGCGAGAGGTGTCACATGTGGCGGCTCCTAATCCTCCTCCACCTCCTCCTCCGCCTCCTCCTCCTCTCCGTCCCCTTCTCCTCCTCCTCGCCAGTGTCCTCCCCATCATCATCATCATCATCATCATCATCATCATCATCGTCGTCGTCATCATCATCATCATCATCATCGTCATCATCATCAACATCGTCATCAGCAGCATCAGCATCAGCATCAGCATCAGCGTCAACATCATCATCAGCATCAGCATCAGCATCCACATATTCATCTTTATCATCAACTTCTGCTTCAGCATCATCATTATCCTCATCAGCAGCATCATTATCAGCAGCAGCAGCACCACGATCCTCATCATCGTCGTCATTATCATCATCCTCCTGATCATCATCATCATCATCATCACCATCACCACCACCACCACCATAATCATACTTATCACCGCCACCATCATCATCCTGATCCTCACCATCATCCTCATCCTCCTCACCATCAGCATCATGGGCATCAACACCCTCATCCCAATTCCCATCACCATCAGCACCAGCACTACCATCAGCATCACCAGCAGCAACCTCATCATCATCATCATGATCATTACCATCATCAACACCATCACCATCACCATCATCATCATCATCGTCGTCATCATCATCATCATCGTCACCCTTATCGGCAACATCATCATCAGCATCGGCATCATCATCATCATCATCATCACCCCAAGCTCATCGCCATCACCATCACCATCACTATTATCATTCGCATCAACCATATCTTCGCCATCACCATCACCATCATCCTCGTCCTCATCCTCATTATCAGCACCAGCATCATCATCATCATCGTCATCATCGTCGGCATCAGCATCATCATCAGTATCTTCGTCATCGTCATCGTCAGCATCATCATCGTCATCATCATCAATACCAACATCATCGTCACCATCCCGTGACCGTCCTTCTCATCATCATAGTCATCGTCATAACAATCATCATCAACAACACTATCGACATCATCTTCACCATTGTCATGCTACGTAACCCGCTTGTCCACCAACATCATCGCCCTTACCTAATCCTCATCCGCCTCCCCATGATCATCGTCATCAGCCGCAGCATCATCACCATCATCAGCAGCAGCAATATCTTCACCCTCATCCTGATCCGTATCCTCATCCTGCTCGTCCTCATTCTCATCCTCATCATCATCGGCATCAGCATCACCATCCCAATCATCATCATCATCATCATCACTACGATCTTCGTCATCGTCATACTCATACTCATCATCACTACTACCATCATCAACACCATCATCACGATCACCATCACCATCACCACCATCATCATCATCATCAAAGCATCAACATCATCACCATCATGAAATCAATACCATCATCAAAACATCATCACATCAACATCCCTATCATCATCACCATCACAATCATCATCATTATCATCACGATCACCGTCATAAACATCATCATCATCATCATCATCATCATCATCATCATCATCATCATCGTCACCATCACTATCACCATCATCACATCAGCTTCGTCGTCATCACCGTCATCATCGTCATCACCACCACCATCACCATCATCCTCCTCCTCTGTCTCACCATCATCGTCATCATCATCACCATCATCACCATCATCCTCATCATCACCATCGTCCTCCTCATCGTTTTCGTCATCATCAGCTTCGTCGCCTTCATCATCCTCATCCTCCTCAACCTTTATTATCATCATTATTTCCATCATCATCACCACCACCACTATCACCATCACTATCATGATCAGCATGATCATCATGATCGCAATGATCACCATCAACATCATCATCTCAATCATCATCATCATCATCATCATCATCATCATCATCATCATCATCATCATCATCATCATCATGAACATCATCATTAGCACCATCATGATCATCATCATCACCAGTATACCCTACATCAGCATCATCATCAGCATCAACATCATCATCGCTGCGAGCAACTGTTATCGAAGATGCTTCGCTGGCACGGTGGCGGAACTTGCTGCAAGCACCTGGACAACGAATGGCACAACCATACTCACAGGATGCACCGGTAAAGCTATCCTCATGATAATAATGACGAACATACAAACAACATAGGAATCCCACTCGCCCTCTGGGCGTAGGTGGTTTAGGGAGTTTACTCTTCCACCCCCCTTCTTTCTCTTCGAGGAAGGGTTTACCTTCCCCACCTACCCACTCCCCTGGACCTGGACGGGGGCCCCCGCGAGCGGCCAGGGCGCCCAAAACGACCTCGGCGAGGAAGCCAAACTTATCATATTTACTATAGTTTGGGCCCCATCTCGGCCTCTGGGGGGGGGGGGGGGCAAACCTAAAAACAACTCCCCTCCTCTTTGGTCGATGTCCTCCAAGATGGCCACACGAAGCGCCCAGGAGGCCCCACGAGGCCCCACGATGGCCCCAAGAGGCCCCCAGGAGACCCCCAAGAGGACCCCCAAGAGGACCCCAAGAGGCCCCCCCCCCGAGGCACCCAAGACGCCCAAGAGCCCCCCTGGACTGCCAAATGACCCCCAAGACGTCCCAAGAGGCCACCAAGAAGTGCCCAAACGATATCACAAGAGGCTCCGAGAGGCATCAAAGAGACCTCTGGCCCTTTTGCTTGCCCTCCTCCTCCTGCTCCTCCTTCTTCCTTCTCCTCCTCCTCCTCTTCCTCCGTTTCTTCCTCCTCCTCCTCCTCCTACGTAATCATATTCCTTCTCCCCACTCCCTCATCCATCCATCCAGCCTCCTCCCTCTCCTCCTACTCCCCCTTTCGCACGGTTCGGCCGTCCCCCTCTTTGCCCCCCGCACTTCCCTGATCACCTCAACTCGCCTGGACATCGTTTCTGGATGGGCTGGTGGGGATACGTTTGGATCGCGAGCGCAAACGGAAAGGCCGCGCGCCGCCCAGGGCGACCGCTAACCAGCAATAGCCTAAATTGCACACAAAAGAGAAGAGAAGAAACACAACAAGAGAACAGCGGCAGGTGAGACAAGCCGGGGTGGGCCGCGCGGCGCTCACGGAGGGGGTGCCATCGGCAGCTGCAGCCGCCGGGGGTGCACGCAGAACTGGCGGGTAATTGGCTGGCAGGGTGGTGTCCCGAGGCGTCGGCGGGGGGCAACCCCGCAGGAGATAGTGGGCCCGCGCCTGTACGGGGGGCAGCACGCGGGGGGCTGAGCGCGGCAAGGGCTATGCATCCAGCAAGGGGATCAAGCCTTCAGGTGCGTCGAAGCCAATGGGGGTGGCGGCGGAACGAGTGAGCGGGGCTGGTGGGGATACGCGAAGCGTCTAGAAGTAAGAAAGCGGCTCGGAGAACCACAACGAAGAGAAAAGACCAGGGAGGGAAACTAAAGGAATCGGCGAACCGTAGCGACTATCCTAACAATCAAAGTTAGATATGATTCGGAATCGCTGCCAGAATTGGTATTGCCTAGATCCACGCTGCACTAGCAACTAAGTGTCTGCTTAAGTAGCTTCGTATCTGCCGGCCCGATCGGTGTGTGTGTGTGTGAGAGGCTTTTCAGATTGAGTCGTTGCCGTCGTCGTCGTCGTCTCCGTCGTCGTTGTCGCCGTCACCGCTCCCCCCCATGTCCCTTTCTGTTGGCCCTCCTCTCTCATCGCCCCATCCAAAGAGAAATCAAACCATGTCGCAATCGAGTCGAAAAGAAGCCCCTTCCCTTTGATTCCTTCCCCGCTAGGGGGGGGTCGCGGGGGAGTGGCGAGGGGGGTCCGTGGGGGGGGAGATTCTAGGGGGGATCCTGCGGGTTTTAACCTTCCGCTTGGCGGGGGGGGGCTCGCCTTCTTTGGAAAAGCTTTCTAAATAAGGATCGGCGGCACCGTCCGTATGATCTTCACGCTCAAGTCGAGCGGTGCTGACACATGCACATACAACTAAATGGCGATGTGTACACATGTACATTATAGAGAGAAAGAGAGGAGAAGCAGACAACACAACTATGTTTACTCAAAAGGACACGTGCACATACACATAATCATAGACCTATACATATGCATGTGCGTAAGCACACATACAGATGTTCATATACATTCATACATGCATCCAGACATGCATGCATACATGGATATATACATACAAACATACATAGTCAGATCTACGGAAGGAAAGGCAGGCCAGGGAACGACGGGACGGGAAGAAGGTACGGTATGAAGGGGGCATTCGACCCCCCCTCGCACGTTTGGCACCCTTCCCCGCCCGCCCTCCCCTCATGATTCCCCTCTACCTCCCCTCCCCGCCCCTCCCCCTCCATTCCCTGTCCTCCCTCCTTCTTTCCACACCATCCTTCCCCCCGCCCCTCCCTCTCCATCCCCTCCCCCTCCATTCTTTCAACCATTCCTCTCCCTTCCGTGCTATCCCTCCCTTACCCCTCGTTCACCGCCAAGCAATCGCAAATTGTGCGGCCGCGCGGACGGCTGGTGCACAGCCCGGGGTCCATCCTTGCCGTCGTTGCTGTCCCCCTTGGGTTCCTGGCGCCCCGCGGGAAATAGGAAAGGGAAGAAATGGACGACTAAGAAGCGGGCTGTGGTGGTTGAGCCGGTCGGGGCTGGAGTCTACAACTCGACACCGTAGGCCCCCCAACGGATGACATGGGAGCGAACATGAAAATGCTTCAAATCCTCTCGCCACCGCCTTCATCCCCCAACCTCCTCCGCCTCCTGTGAGGAGGAAAATGTAGAACCAGCAGGGGCCCACATTTGCTGCTTGTTTACAGCCCCCTTGGGACGCTCGGGATAAACCCTCCGACTGGGGCAGGAGCGCCGATCACTGTGCCAAGCGGAACACCTTTTACGTCGCAGCGCGGCAGAGGCAATCCGCATGCGCGCTCAGGCGGTCCGGGAAACGATAAACGCTAATGATCTGGCGGCAAGACGGGGGGGAGAAAAGGCGACAGCTGCCGCGGGAAGGTGAAGAGGGGGAGGGGGGAGGGCACTCACAGGGCGAGGTGCATCGCCTTGGAGCGGCCGGTGCGGCCAGCCAGTGCTGCATCACCTTGGTAGTGGGCGCGGGGCGGCATCGCGGCCACATCCGGGGGCTGAAGCAGAGGCTGCAGCACGCGTAGTGCAAGAAGAACATTAAGGGAGGAGGGCGCGAAAGGCCACGTAGAGAAAACGTCCCAGTCCAGCGCGATGCCGACCATCCAATTGCGAATGGCGGTGGCGGGTGGCCGGTAAAAATTATCCCGCCAAAGCAACCTAACAGCGATGTGCAGGAGCATATCTGGAAGCATTCCCCTTAAGATTAAGATGAGAATCCAGTTGTAGAGTTCTGCTGTTCTCGCAGTCGTAGTCGCATTCGCGATGACAGTCGCAGTGGCAACGGCAGTCGCAGTCACAGCCTCAGCCTGCCTCAGCCTCGGCCTCGGCCTCGGCCTCAGCCTCAGCCTCAGCCTGCCTCAGCCTCAGCTTGCTTCAGTCTCAGCATCAGTCGGCCTTCAGCCTCGGCCTCAGCCTCAGCCTGCCTCAGCCTCAGCCTGCATCAGCCTCAGCCTCAGCCTCAGCCTGCCTCAGCATCAGCCTGCCTCAGCCTCAGCCTCAGCCTGCCTCAGCCTCAGCCTGCTTCAGCCTCAGCCTCAGTCTGCCTTCAGCCTCGGCCTCAATCTGCCTCGGCCTCGGCCTCAGCCTCAGCCTGCCTCAGCCTCAGCCTGCATCAGCCTCAGCCTCAGCCTCAGCCTGCCTCAGCATCAGCCTGCCTCAGCCTCAGCCTCAGCCTCAGCCAGCCAGCCTCCTCAGCCTCCTTCAGCCTCAGCCTGCCTCAGCCTCAGCCTCAGCCTCAGCCTCAGCCTCAGCCGCCTCAGCCTCAGCCTGCCTCAGCCTCAGCCTGCCTCAGCCTCAGCCTCAGCCTCAGCCTGCTTCAGCCTCAGCCTCAGTCTGCCTTCAGCCTCGGCCTCAGCCTCAGCCTGCCTCAGCCTCAGCCTCAGCAGCCTCAGCCTCAGCCTCAGCCTCAGCCTGCCTCAGCCTCAGCCTCAGCCTCAGCCTCAGCCTCAGTCTGCAGCCTCGGCCTCAGCCTCAGCCTGCCTCAGCCTCAGCCTGCATCAGCCTCAGCCTCAGCCTCAGCCTGCCTCAGCATCAGCCTGCCTCAGCCTCAGCCTCAGCCTGCCTCAGCCTCAGCCTCAGCCTGCTTCAGCCTCAGCCTCAGTCTGCCTTCAGCCTCGGCCTCAGCCTCAGCCTGCAGCCTCAGCCTGCATCAGCCTCAGCCTCAGCCTCAGCCTGCCTCAGCCTCAGCCTCAGCCTCAGCCTCAGCCTCAGCCTCAGCCTCATGCTTCAGCCTCAGCCTCAGTCTGCCTTCAGCCTCGGCCTCAGCCTCAGCCTGCCTCAGCCTCAGCCTGCATCAGCCTCAGCCTCAGCCTCAGCCTGCCTCAGCATCAGCCTCAGCCTCAGCCTCAGCCTCAGCCTGCCTCAGCCTCAGCCTCAGCCTGCAGCCTCAGCCTGCCAGCCTCAGCCTCAGTCTGCCTTCAGCCTCGGCCTCAGCCTCAGCCTGCCTCAGCCTCAGCCTGCCTCAGCCTCAGCCTCAGCCTCAGCCTGCCTCAGCATCAGCCTGCCTCAGCCTCAGCCTCAGCCTGCCTCAGCCTCAGCCTCAGCCTCAGCCTGCTTCAGCCTCAGCCTCAGTCTGCCTTCAGCCTCGCCTCAGCCTCAGCCTGCCTCAGCCTCAGCCTGCATCAGCCTCAGCCTCAGCCTCAGCCTGCCTCAGCATCAGCCTGCCTCAGCCTCAGCCTCAGCCTGCCTCAGCCTCAGCCTCAGCCTGCTTCAGCCTCAGCCTCAGTCTGCCTTCAGCCTCGGCCTCAGCCTCAGCCTGCCTCAGCCTCAGCCTCAGCCTCAGCCTCAGCCTCAGCCTGCTCAGCCTCAGCATCAGTCTGCCTTCAGCCTCGGCCTCAGCCTCAGCCTCAGCCTCAGCCTCAGCATCAGCATCAGCCTCAAGCCTTGCAGCCTCAGCAGGGATCAATCAGCCTGCCTCAGCATTCAAAATGTGGGGGAATTCTGGGAACTCGAAGACCACGAAGTGGCCTACAGTGGCTCCGGGCATTCAAAATCATGCCCAGGAATGGAGTTCTGGGAACTCGAAGAACACGAAGTGGCCTACAGTTGGCTCCGGGCATTCAAAATCATGCCCAGGAATGGAGTTCTGGGAACTCGAAGACCACGAAGTGGCCTACAGTTGGCTCCGGGCATTCAAAATCATGCCCAGGAATGGAGTTCTGGGAACTCGAAGACCACGAAGTGCGTTACTGTTGGCTAAAAAAGGAGTCCCTGGATTCCGTCTGGCATCTGCCCAGACCCCCCTGGGGAGTCATGATGCTCTCTTTAGAGACCACTAGAAACCTATCAGTCTTCGCTGTTAGGCAACAAAGCATGACACATTTCACTAATTCAAGCAGGCCAGGACAGAAACGGAGACACGGACGGCCAGTGAGGAAGAGACGTGAAGGAGCACACATGCAGGCCTCAATCGACAAACAAAAATTCAACTCGGGCGTCGGCCTTGCCGAGCCCCTGGCCAACTGAGGCAGCAGCGGCTCTCCCGCACGGCCTGATTCTGCTCAAGACCAATCTCCTGACCCCTCCTAGGGTCCGTCCTGACCCGTCTTTTTTCATGGTGGATCGTGGCGACGAGAAGCCTCCGCGAAGCCCCACAAAAGGGAGAACAAACCCTGCGGAGGTCCTTCGTTGCCTCGACTGGCCCTCCTCCGACGCTCCACGTTGCGCCCGAGGCTGGGCAAACGCCGCCGGCGAAGACCACCGCCGCCGAAGACCACCCCGAACTTGCAGTGACAGACCATGCGGCGGCCTCGACGAGGAGGAGGAGGAGGAGGAGGAGGAGGAGGAGGAAGGGAAACGAACTCTATACACCGACACTGTTCCCGACCCGGCGCTGAGATTCGTCGCACAGGAGCGCGGATCCTGGTGTATACGCGATGCTGGTGTATACATACTTCGTTGTCTTCCCGGGGCACTGGGGAACAAAGTATACACCACACCACCCCAGCGTCATCCCCGACCCTCAAAAGCCATGAGATTCAAGAAACAGCCCGCCACTGGTGATGTATACGTTCCAATTTCCGAACAAGGACCCTTCCGCATGGCTTTGGGACCTCCGAGGCCCCAATCGCCCGAGACCTCCTCGGAGAACGGCCCGAGCCCCAGAACGCGGGGTTGCCCCGAATCGAAGCTGCCCCGCCACAAGGAGCGACCACCGCACCGCCTGCCCCCCCCCCCCCCCCCGACAGAGGACGAGCGCGGGGGCGACAGACTGGCCCCCTGGGCGAAGGCGGCCCGTGCTGGTCCTTCTTCTCCGCTTTGGGCGCCGGCGGCTTCGGCTCTCTCAGGATCTCGTCGGCCACCCTGGCGAGCTCCTCGCACCGCTGGAGGGCGGCGGGCGAGGAGGGGGAGGAGGAGGAGGAGGAGGAGGAGGAGGAGGAGCCGGACGAGGGGAGCTGCGCACATAGGAGGAGGAGGAGGAGGAGGAGGAGGAGGAGGAGGAGGAGGAGGAGGAGCAGGAGCAGGAGCAGGAGCAGGAGGATGAGGAAGGATGAGGAAGGAGGAGGAGGACGAGGACGAAGAGCAGCAGCGGAAGCTGAAGTAGTGGGAGGAGCGGGAGGACTAGGGTAAGGCGGAGGGAAAACGAGGGGGGCGACAACGATGAAAGAGGAATCGGATCCAGAAAAGAGGCCCGCACTGAGGCGAGAGCGCCATTCTGAGGACGGGAGCACAGCGCCGATCCGAAAATGGGGCCCACGCTGCAGTGGGAGCATCATTTTGAAACGCCGAAAATAACGGGATTGTCAAAACAGATGTTAGCCAGCTTGGACCCCACACGATGGTTTCCTACAACATATGCGGTACAACCTAGGTGGTGCAATCTAGGTGGTACACTCCATGCGGCGCAATAGATGTGGCGCAAAGCAATGCGAAACAATGCAAACCAATGCAAAACAATGCTAAGCAAGCCAATGCAAAGCAACGCAACGCAATGTAACACAATGCAAAGCCACACAAGAAACACTTTACCACAAACAGCGGCGACGGGCGGCCACGAGCTGGCCGGAGCGACGAGCAGGCCCGGTTCCTGAAAGAGAAGTACGTCAGAAGTCTGACAGGCAAGCTATGTTTGGAGAACATGATCGACCCACGAACCCCGAAGGGAATATAGGAGTGTGAGGCTTGGAAGCGTTCTCAAGACACCTAACTGGGCGACGGGCACTTACAATGATGCAAATATCGATGTTTATATTCCGTGCCAAGGGCTATGCGGTGATGTGCCGTGATGAACTGAAATGTACCATGCCACTTTGAGCTGGGCTGTGATTTATTGCGTTGTGGATCTAATCGTCCTTGGCATGCGAGTCTGGGTCGAATTGCTACGGATCTTAGACTCGAGCTGCCTGAACGTATAGCTCGCCCAGAGATGGTTGCAATCGGAACGGGCGGGGCGCTCAACCAGCTCGAATGCAAGATCCGATGCGCTCCTGAAGCGGGACGAACCAAGAGGGGGCGAATCCTGGCCGAGGCGAAACGCACGGTGAATGGACAGACCGAAACGCGGCGAACCGAAACACGACGAACTGCATCACGACGAAGCGAAACAGTTTGGCCCACAGACGAAAGGGAGCCCATGCAAATACGCATGGGTTCGGCTCCCGGGCGACAGGAACCCATGTCAAAGCGCTTGGTTTTGGCCCACAGGCGAAGGGAACCCATGTGATAGCACACGGTTTCGGGGACTGCTGGCGAAAACAACCGACGTAAAAACATAGGATTTCGACTCACGGGCAGAAGGAGCCCATCTCAAACATGACTTGCGCTCACGGGCGAAAGGAACCCATGTACAAACACATGGTTTTGACTCACGGGCGAGAGGAACCCACGTCAAAACAGATGGTTTGGACTCACGTGCGACAAGAAACCGTGTGAAAACATGTGGTCTGAGCTCACGGGCGAAAGGAACCCATGTAAAAACAAGTGGTTTCAGCCTCTCCTTCCCATCCCCCTCCCCCTCCCCTCCCCCTCCCCCTCCCCCTCCCCCTCCCCCTCCTCCTCCTCCTCCTCCTCCTCCTCCTCCTCCTCCTCCTCCTCCTCCTCCTCCTCCTCCTGGAGCTCCACAGGGCGGGCCACCCGCTCGAGACATCATCGGATGTTTCCTCACGTGCGAAAGGAACCCCGTGTAATCCGCCGACCCCAGAGGCGTGCGAGGGAAAGCGAAAGCGACCAGCAGTTCCCAACATTGGAGCCTCTAGGCCAAAACTTCTCGGGCTCCCCCGACCCAGCATCTCTCTGCCCAAACCGACCCACACACACCCCACCGCGCCCCCCACCACGCCCTGGCACCCCATCGCCCCGGCACCCCCCATTCATGCAACCTCTGTTCTTGGGACCCCCCACCCCGCAAACTCTCGCCCAAAACCCACCGATACCCCTCTCCTCGCCCCCCTCCTCGCTCCAGCATCCCCCACTCATGGAACCTCTGTCCTCGGGGCCACCCACCCCGCAATTTCTCGCCCACATTCAACCGATAGCCCTCTCCTCGCCCACCTCCTGGCCCCCCTCCTCGCCCCGGCATCCCCCACTCATGCAACCTCTGTTCTTGGGGCCCCCCACCCCGTAATTTCTCGCCCCAAGCCAACCGACACCCCTCTCCTCGCCCCACTTCTGGCCTCCCCCCCTCGCCCCGGCATCCCACACTCATATGCAACTTCTGTTCTTGGGGCCCCCCGCTCCGCAATTTCTCGCCCCGAACCAACCCACATACCTCTCCTCGCCCCTCTCCTGGCCCCCCTCATCGCCCCGGCACCCCCCACTCATACAACCTCTGTTCTGGAGACCCCCCGCTCCGCAATTTCTCGCCCAAAACCAACCGATGCCCCTCTCCTCGCCCGGCATCCCCCGCTCATGCAACCTCTGCTCCTGGGACCCCCCACCCTGCAATTTTTTGCCCAAAACCAACCGACGCCCCTCTCTTCGCCCCCCTCCTGGCCACCCTCCTCGCCCCGGCACCCCCCACTCATGCAACCTCTGTTCTTGGGACCCCCCACCCCACAATTTCTCGCCCAAAACTACACTTCTGGCCCCACCCCCCTCGCCCCGGCACCCCCCAGTCATGCAACCTCTGTTCTTGGGGCCCCCCACCCCACAATTTCTCGCCCAAAACCAACCGATGCCCCTCTCCCCGCCCCCCTCCTGGCCCCCTCCTCGCCCCGGCATCCCCCACTCATGCAACCTGTGTTCTTGGGGCCCCCCACCCCGCAATTTCTCGCCCAAAACCCACCGGCGCCCCTCTCCTCGCCCCCCCGGCATCACCCGCTCATGCAACTTGTATTCTTGGGGCCCCCCACCCTGCAATTTCTTCCCCAAAACCCCCACTCCTGGGTCTCCTCCTCGCCCCGGCACCCCCCGCCCATGCGACCTCCGTTCCTGGGCCCCCCCCACGCCGCAATTTCTCGCCCAAAGCCAACCAACGCCCCTCTCCTCGCCCCCCTCCTGGCCCCGCTCCTCGCCCCGGCGCCCCCCGCTCATGCAAGGGGCACCCCGCCCTGCAATTTCTCGCCCAAAACTAACCGATGCCCCTTTCCTGGCCGCCCGCCCGCCCCCTGGCCCCCCCCTCGCCCCTGCGCCCCCCGCTCATCCAACAACTATTATCGCCCCCCCCGCGCCGCAATTTCTCGCCCAAAACCAACCGGCGCCCCTCTGCTCGCCCCGGCATCCCCCGCTCATGCAACCTCTGTTCCTGGGGCCCCCCACCCTGCAATTCCTTCCCCAAGACCCATCGACGCCCCTCTCCTCGCGCCCTCCTGGCCCCCCCTCGCCCCGGCACCCCCCGCTCATGCAACCCCTGTTATTGGGCCCCCCCGCCCCTCAATTTCTGGCCCAGAACCAACCGACGCCCCTCTCCTCGCCCCCCTCCTGGCCCCCCTCCTCGCCCCGGCCCCCCCCGCTCATGCAACCTCTGTTCTTGGGGCCCCCCACTCCGCAATTTCCCGCCCAAAACCAAACGACGCCCCTCTCGCCTCGCCCCCCCCTGGCCCCCCTCCTCGCCCCGGCGCCCGCCGCTCTGTCCTGGGGCCCCCCCGCTCCGCAATTTCTCGCCCAAAACCAACCAACGCCCCTCTCCTCGCCCCCCTCCTGGCCCCGCTCCTCGCCCCGGCGCCCCCCGCTCATGCACCTCTGTCATTGCCCCCCCCCCCCGCGCCGCAACTTCCCGCCCAAAACCAACCGATGCCACTCTCCTCGCCCCCCTCCTTGCCCCCCCCTCGCCCCGGCATCCCCCGCTCATGCGGCCTCTGTTCTTGCCCCCCCCTGCAATCTCTCGCCCGGCGCCGACCGGCGCCCCCTCCTCGCCTCCCCCAGGCCCCCCTCCTCGCCCCGGCACCCCCCACCCATGCAACCTCTGTTCTTGGGCACCCCCGCCCCGCACCCCGCTCATGCACTTCTGTTCTCGGGCCCCCCCGCCGCGCAATTTCTTCCCCAACGCCAATCGATGCTCGTCTCCTCGCCCCCCCCCCTGGCCCGCCTGGCCCCCCTCCTCGCCCCTCCGCCCCCCGCTCATGCGACCTCTGTTCTCGGGCTCCCCCGCCCCGCAAATTCTCGCCCAAACCTTGCCGATGCCCCTCCCCTCACCCCCCTCCTGGCTCTCCTCCTCGCCCCAGCACCCCCCGCTCATGCAGCCCCTGTTCTTGCCCCCCCCCCCGCTCCGCAATTTTTCGCCCACCGATGCTCCTCTCCTCGCCCCCTCCTCCCTGGCATCCCCCGCTCATGGAACCTCTGCTCTCGCCCCCCCCCCGCGCCGCAATTTCTCGCCCAAAACCAACCGATGCCCCCCCCTCGGCCCCCCTCCTGGCCCCGGCGCCCCCCGCTCATACAACCTCTGTTCTTGGGGCCCCCCCCCCGTAATTTCTCATTCAAAACCAACCGACGCCCCTCTCCTCGCCCCCCGCCTGCCCCCCCCCCCCCCTCGCCCCGGCACCCCCCACTCATGCAACTTCTGTTATTGGGCCCCCCCGCCCCGCCATTTCTCGCCCAAAACCAACCGACGCCCCTCGTCGCCCCCCTCCTGGCCCCCTCCTCGCCCCGACGCCCCCCGCTCATGCAACCCCTGTTCTTGGTGCTCCCCGCCCCGCAATTTCTCGCCCAGAATCCCAGAACCAACCGATGCCCCTCTCCTCGCCCGCTCTCTGGCCCACCTCCTCGCCCCGGCACCCCCCGCTCACGCAGCCTCTGTTCTCGGGATCCCCCGCGCCGCAATTTCTCGCCCCAAACCGACCCCCCCCCCCCCTGGCGCCCCTCCTCGCCCCGGCACTCCCCGCTCATGCAGCCGCTGTTCTTGCGGCCCTCCACCCCGCAATTTCTCGCCCAACGCCAACCGCTGCCCCTCTCCTCGCCCCCCTCCTGGCCCTCTCCTCGCCCCGACGCCCCCCGCTCATGCAACCTCTGTTCTTGGGGCCCCCCACCCCGCAATTTCTCGCCCAAAACCAACCGGCGCCCCTCTCCTCGCCCCCCTCCTGGTCCTCCCTGAGAATCTGGATATCAAGAAAATATGATTTGTATCATGTTTCCTGATACAGATGTGCGCGCGATTGGTATATCATTTTCTCCTATATGATATCATAACAAATGGCATGTTGTGTTGTTCAATACGCATATCATGCATTATGATAGATAAGAGCTTGGGCTCTGCCTGGCCATATGTAACATATTGGGTGCGGTGTGAATGTGTGTTTTCTACATTCTACGCCGCTGCACGGAGGGCGAACTCCATCGCCAACAAAGAACTCTCAAGAACCTTGTTGCCTATAATATGCATCGGCGATCCTGCGACGCATGCTTTTGCAGTTGCCACGACAACATGCATGAAATCTTCAGCGTCATAACACCAGAAACACTGGATTCATCCATTTAGAAAGGCTCGCTATGTGATACAGCATGAGCATCTTAGGCCTGACCACATACAAGAGCCGATTGTTAGCAACAGCGTTGTGTAGCAGCCAGGCGTAGTGGTTATAAAATGTCTGCAAACAGTTCATAGCCTCCAAGTGTACATGTTCTGGCAAAAAAAAAAAAACATACCGTTTGTCTGGAAACACCGATAGATTCTGCAAATTGCACGCAATGTTTCGAGCCTGTGTGCGTCCCGTGGAAAATCAGACATAATGTCTTCGCAAACTATTTCTAACGTAAATAACAAATGTCTGGCCTCCGCTGCTCTTGCCGATAATAGGGGGGTAGTCGTTTTCTCGCTCAAACATTGATCTGGTTAGGCGGCCGAGGCGGGATGTTGAACCAAGCTTGTCGTGCGCACTTTGTATGAGCGTGAACACTTGGCCTACCCTTTGAACAGCATTGCCTGTACATGGCCCGTCATAAACTAATTCCCAAAGGACGGAACCGATTAACACGCACACAACTCCCAGGCCCCCTGTGTGCATAGTCGCCTGGAGAATGGAAACGCGTAGTGCCTTTCAAATCTTTAATGACATGTGTAGTGCGCGGCATGCAAATGCATTCCTCTTCTGTGAGAAACGTTTCTTTCCAGCTCGCATTTGAAGACAAATCGGCGAAAGGATATGCTGTGTCATTTTCACGCGAAGCTGAACAGAACCAACAGACATGGTTCGAGCCAAAATGAGGGCAACCTAAATCGTTTGAAAAAATATTCCAAATCTCCGACGAACGCCCAGCATACAAATCTCAATCCACCATAAAATTCCTTTCCTGCCGCCTCTTCATCACAGGATTTGCGCGGCCATTGCTGCCCCCAGGGGCCCTTGTCGGGGTGAACGCCGTCGAAGCGACCATTCAAGAAGTGAACTGTATATTTCATGAACAGACTGTGCGTATCGTTTTCTGCGTTATCAGATGACGCAGCAGAAGACTTCACACTCGCCCACAACATAATCCATGACATATTCGAGGATTTCTCATTCAGCAACGGTTTCATTGGGAATGTAAGTATAGACTGTTCGTTCTTGTCGGTGAACTTTGCACCGGCCCATGCAAAATGCAAGGAACAACGCGATCACACCATGAGCGAACTGGCCCGAGAATTGTCACTAGATGCTATAGCTTGGGGTCCTCTGGGCGCGCGCGTAACCAAAAATCTCTCAATTTATTGACTGGCCCGCACACCACGTCGAACAAGCGCCGAGATTTGTCATGCACAGACTGGAAAAACCTGTTAGGCGCGTTGATGTAAACAAGGAGGTGTTCAATCATCTCTGTATTCGTCAGCAATGGGATCCATGCCTTCGTGTGCCGTGAAATCGACATATTACTACAAAGCCTGTGCAGAAGATCCTTGCGGCCGTTTCCTGCGCGTGCACCTGAGGCCCCAAGCGCCGACAACCTCACAATATCAGGATGACAAGCGCCGTCTTGCACGGCTGCTTCGGCCGCCCATTGAACAGCAGCTGCTGCCAACAATCCCCATCCAAAAAGTAGCAACAATACATTTGCAAGTTTACGCCCTTGCCCACGAGCGGCCGATCTTTCGATTGCGTCCAATACAGCAGCACGCTGCCTGCCCCCTCCAATGCTCAACAGATCCTCAGCATTCAGCAGAAAACAACATGATGAAGCAATGTGAGAACCTCGAGACAAAATGGCTACGGATCACTGGCAACATGTAGCTCTCGCGTTGTTTCTTCTAACAAGTTGGATCACGTAATTTAGTGCGTTGTCCCACGATGTTTAATTCAATCTGAATGTGCGCGGCTATCTCGCCGTTTCGGCCCCCCGACGCTCGGGCCGCGAGATTCCCAAGATCGGGCCACGACGGGCCTAGAAACCCCCAAGACGGCCCAAGAGACCCCCCAAGATTGCCCCAAGACGGCCGAATACGGCTCCAAGACGGTCCAAGACGCGCCCGAGGAGGCTCCAAGACGGCCGAAGATGGCTCCAAGACGCGCCTAGGGAGGCTCCAAGACAGCCGAAGACAGTTCCAAGACGGCCCAAGACGGCCGAAGATGGCTCCAATACGGTCCAAAGGCGCCCCCAAGGAGGTGGAAGAGAGAAGGGGGGGGGGGGGGGGGGAAAAGGGCGGGCCACGCTCAGCACACCAAGTCTGGTGCTGCTGTGTTCCGCTCGGTGTTTGGTTTCGGTGCGTGTGTGTGTGTGTGTGTGTGCGTGTGTGCGTGTGCGTGTGTGCGTGTGTGCGTGTGTGCGTGTGTGCGTGTGTGTGTGTGTGTGTGTGTGTGCGTGTGTGTGCGTGTGTGTGCGTGTGCGTGTGCGTGTGCGTGTGTGTGTGTGTGTGCGTGTGTGTGTGCGTGTGTGCGCGCGTGTGTGTGTGTGTGTGTTCTGGAACGGAACGAGTACTCAGGCCAGGTAGATCGTGAATCCGTAGCTCTACTTCTTCATGAAGACCTTCGCTTTCTTCATGAGGTCCTTCGCCTTGTCGTTCAAGATCCCCGCGCTCTTGCTCGCTGACTTGAGCTCCCACTGGCGCGCCTCCTGCCCTGCATGGCCACGAGGTCCATACGCAGGGAGTCTGCATCAATCTTCAGCTCTGCGATCTTCTTCGCGATCGGCTTGGAAAGCTCAGACATATTCATCGTAGTCTTCGTGGCCGTGAGCTCCAGGACACACTTGTTGACCGCCTGTGAAAGGGACTGGGGCGAGTACGACTTCTCCGTCTTGTCCTTGGGATTCCCCCCCCCCCCCCCACTCGTCGCCAGCGTTCTTCTTGTCTGGAGCCGTGGAACCTGCGGCCTCGGAAGCTCTGATTTTCTCGCGGTTGCCACTTCCTGAACTCGACCAAACCATCGTACCCATGAGTTGCTCTAGATTCGCCAACTCCGCTGGCTGCTCGTCGGTGTTCAGCATCCGTTTCTGCCTGGGGAATTGCGCAACAAGCAACATACAAACGTGTTGTTTGCGTAGTGTTCGGTTGAAACTGAAACGATTATGCGTTTGTTTTTGCTTCTGAAACCACCGAACAGCTCTTATATAAGACGGCTTTTCTCTTATATGATAGGTTTGCAAGAGGTTTCTCGTCGTTTCGTATAGATCCTCCTCCTCCTCCTCGCCCTTCCCCTCCCCCTCCTTCTCCTCCTCCCCCCTCCTCCTCCTGCTCCCGCCCCCCCTCCTACTACCCCCTCCACCTCCAGAAAGAAAAAAAAACTTCCCTCAGTACATTCATGCTTCATGTTGCGCAGTGCCTGGTGTCCTTGACGGCCTCCTCCTTGGGGCCTGTCTGCTTGAAGGTGCGGCTCTTCTTCGCGAACATAGTCTCGCCGTCGCTGTCCTCCACCTCTTCGAACTTCCCGCTCGCGATCCGCTGCTCGGCGGCGGCGTGCCCGAACTGCTGGTGAAGCCCCCCCCCTGTAGAGCGGGGTCTGCGACTTCTCGAATTCCTCTTTCTTCGCCCAAGTTTTCGTGCATTCCAGCAGGCGCGAGGTCCAGTCCAACCCGGCGACGAACTGCACGAGGACGCCCCGCTTGTGCTTCTGGCTCCCCGTTTTGAGCTCCCCGAGCGCGCCCCAAGCCTGCTTCACCGTCATGGTGGACTTATTGCGGTGCTGCTTGAGGCGACCCCGCAACGCAGACATCTGCGACGCGTCGAAGTACTTCTTCATGAGGCCTGGGGCTGGATTGCGCTGCTGCTTCTCGGGCAACGTCTTGAGCTGTTGCTTGAGGTCGTCGATCGCCTTGTCGAGCGTCGCCTCGGCGGCGTCCCTGGCCGCCTGCGAGTGCTTCTTTGAAGCAGCAGGCGCCGTCGACGTCTCTGCCCCCTCGGGAGAAGCATCGGCCGCTTCAGATTCCTCTCCCTCGTCAGGATCCTGAGCGCCAGGCTGAGCAGCAGCGGGTTTCTTGTTCACTGCGGCGTCGCCGCCGACGAACATCGCAGGCTTCTTACTGATGCGTTTCGGCACCGAGCCGCAGTGCGTCAATCTCAACTGTCGGAGAAACAACCTGGATCTTGATCCACGACACCTTTGCACGGAGGAAAAGGAGGAGGAGGAGGAGGAGGAGGAGGAGGGGAAGGGGGGGGAGGAGGAGGAGGACGCACCAAGGATGGCACTCGTAGCCAGGCAGACACACCAACGATTGCACCAAGTGAGGTTTTGCGCCCACGCTGGCCACCGAGGTTCCCCAGGGCCCCCCGAGGGCCATCCTCCTCCAAACCGGCCACAGAGGCTCCCGAGGGCTCAAGACACAACCCAAGATTGGCTCAAGGGGGCCCCAAGACAACCATTGAGCTGCGACAACAATGCGTTTGGCAAAATCGCACGAGACATTCTCGACAATCTGAACATACGCCACACACATGCACGCACGCACGACGTTCGTATGGGCGGACGCCGCAATTCGAACATAACTATGTCGAGCATGTTTCCAAGCCGCTGAAACAGCAGTTTCGCGTGAAACATCCTCAACATACCAGAAACGCTTGGTAATCGCAAGCTGTTGCACCCCTCCCCTTGTGTGTTTATTCGTTCCCAGGAGGGCCCGTTGAAATGATAACCTCACCGTTCTATTGCTCTACATAATGCATAATGTGTTGTATGAGCTGCTTGGACACGCACGTGGCAACGCCGCATGACAACGCTTGTTATGTTGTATGACTCGGGTTTTACACAATTTGTTCAATGGCAAGTCGAATGGCCACCAGCTGGAATCATGATTCGAAAACTGCCGAGCAACCACTACTGGGCGCTATGCTGCAATCGCTGTCGTCTCCATCCTCGTCGACTGTTGGTTTATCCCTTGGCTTGTCCTTCGGGTGTTCATCCTGATGGACTTTGAGAAGGCGAGCTCGCTCCTTCAACATGCGATCCTTCGTCCGGTTCCGTTTTTCAGCGAATGTCCACAACTCGAGCGCAATTGCTGCATGGTCTGCTTTGGTTACTTCTACGAGAAGGGGCCACTTCCCGCCGTCCTGCATTGTTATGTCTGATTTGTGTTTGGCTAGCTGTAGCTTAATCAACCCGAATGATACCGCATCCTTGGTCGGGCACTTCTTGGCAGCAGGTTTTGTTTCATCAAGACCTGTTTTTTCAAGGCACCTCGATCTGGAGGAATTGGGATCTCCGCTGCTGCTGCTGCCTCGATAGCTAGAACTCCACGGCTTGATGACGCAGCTGCTTTCGCCGATGCTTTCGGCGCGAGGCTCGCTGCACATTCTCCATCTGAAGTTTCATCTGAAGTCTCACCCACTAGACCCATAGCAATAGCGAAATCTTCACCACCAGAAATGTCCAATACTGGATGGCCCCAATGAACACTCTGACTCTTTAGAAGCGTGGCGATCCAAGACGCGCGACTTCTTCTCGGGAGGCCCTGGCCCACGTGACCCGAACGTTTATACTTCTCCGACAACAGCACGCCATTGTTCCCAAGTAGATTGTTTGAGCCTCAACGGTTTCGTCGCGGCCTTGACCTCCCTCCTGTAATGATACAAAATAGCAATGATCTTTTTGCCGTACAAAGGGGCGACAACCTTGTCAGCAAGCTTCATCGTGTTCGCTTTGGGGAAAGGTTCAAAGTATTTCACAATAGCTGAAGTTGCTTGCAGCGGCTTCACTCGCATCGACGGGGATAGCTTCGCCACAGGAAGGAGCAACAGGAGTAACTTGATAAGCGAACCCCAGTTTGTACCATCTGTCATCCCAACAGTCTCGTACGCACCAAAATCTATTGCATCATTGAATACATCGATCAAGCCTTGTGCAAATTTTGGCACTGAAACATCAGGGCGTGGCCCAGCACTGTCGCAAGGCCTGCGCATATGCGTTATGCACCCTGTCTTGAGAGCCGAAATGGCTGCAGAGCAGAGCCCGCTCGAGCGAGTCGAAAGCCAAGTCCTCAGAATATGGGGAATCGTGGGGGCGCTTGAAAAATCCGCCGCCTCTGGTCAATGGCCCCAGGCGTGTAAGTGCGGGCTTCAACCCTGGCAAATGAAGTTATTTCATCTTGCCAGATTTGCAGCCATTCGAAATTTGTCCGCGTACTTGGAACATGTTTCTTTGATATCATATGGCATGCTCATTTAAACGGGCGCATCCCTGTGATTGATGATAGATAAAAGCCAGCCATGTGTTTATATATATATAAGAACGCATCCCTGTGTTTTTGATATATAAGAGCGCCCCTTGTGTTTTTGATATATAGGAGCGTGTGGTTACCCTGGGCGCAATTTGTTCATAATTTATGATATATATCATGTCTTATGCTATGAACGCTCTTTCACTGTACACTATCATCATTCATGATATGTATCATGTTTTCGCTATGAAGATGCTCAGGCCCCCCCTCGCCCCGGCGCCCCCCACTCATGCAACCTCTGCTCTTGGGCCCCCCCGCGCCTCAAATTCTCGCCCAAAACCAGACGACGCCCCTGTCCTCGCCCCCCTCCTGGCCCCCCTCCCCGCCCCGGCACCCCCCGCCCATGCAACCTCTGCCCTCGGGCTCCCCCGCGCCGCAATTTCTTGCCCAGAACAAACCTACGCCCCTCTCCTCGCACCCCTCCCGCCCCCCCCCATCGCCCCGGCACCCCCCGCCCATGCAGCCTCTGTTCTTGGCCCCACCCACCCCGCAACCCACTCATGCAACCTCTGTTCTCGGGCCCCCCCGCCCGGCAATTTCTCGCCCAAAACCAACCGATGCCCCTCTCCTCGCTCCCTCCTGGCCCCCCTCGCCCCGGCGCCCCCGCTCATGCAACCTCTTCTTGCCCCCCCCCACCCAGCAATTTCTCGCCCGAAACCAACGGCACCGACGCCCCTCCCCCCGCCCCCCCCCCGGCCCCCCTCATCGCCCCGGCCGGGCGCCCTCCGCTCATGCAACCTCTGTTCCTGGGGCGCCCCACGGTGCAATTTCCCGCCCAAAACCAACCGACGCCCCTCTCCTCGCCCCCCCCCTTGCACCCCTCCTCGCCCCGCACCCCCCGCTCATGCAACCTCTTTTTTCTTGCCCCCCCCCTGCAATTTCTCGCCCAAAACCAAGCGACGCCCCCTCTCCTCGCCCCCCTCGCCCCGACATCCCCCGCCCTGCAGCCGCTGTTCTTGGGCGCCCGCGCCGCCAATTTCGCGCCCATGCCAACCGACGCCCCTCTCTCGCCCCCCTGGCCCCCTTCTCGCCCGGCACCCCCCACTCATGCAAAAGCTCCGTGATCGCCCCCCCCCCCCCCGCAATTTCTCGCCCCAAAACTAACCGATGCCCCTCTCCTCGCCCCCCCCTGGCCCCTTCTCGCCCCGGCATCTCCCACTCATGCAACCTCTGTTCTTGGGCCCCCCCGCCCCGCAATTTCTCGCCCAAAACCAACCGACGCCCTTCTCCGCGCCCCCCCTCCTGGCCCCCCTCCTCGCCGGGGCAGCCCCCGCTCATGCAACCTCTGTTCTTGGGGCCCCCCGCCCTGCAATTTCTCGCCCAAGACCAACCGGCGCCCCTCTCCTCGCCCCCCTCCTGGCCCCCCTCCTCGCCCCGGCACCCACCACTCGTGCAACCTCTGTTCTTGGGGCCCCCCACGCCGCAATTTCTCGCCCCCCCCTTCGCCCCGGCGCCCCCCGCCCGCGCAGCCTGTTCCCGGAGCCCCCCCCCGAAATTTCTCGCCCAACACCAGCCGGCGCCCCTCTCTTCATCGCCCCCTCCTGCCCCCCCTCTCGACCCAGCATCCCCCGCTCATGCAACCTCTGTTCTTGGGGCCCCACCACCCCGCAATTTCTCGCCCAAAACCAACGTCGCCCCTCTCCTCGCCCCCCCTGGCCGTCGCCCCGCACCCCCCACTCATGCAACTCTGTCTCGGGGCCCCCCCCGCCGCAAATTTCTCGCCCAAGACTCACCGATGCCCCTCTCCTCGCCCCTCCTGCCCCCCCCCCCCTCCTCGCCCCGCACCCCCCACTCATGCAAACCTCTGTTCTTGGGCCCCCCCCCCACCCGCAATTTTCGCCCAAAGCCAGCCGACGCCCCTCTCCTCGCACCGCCCCCCCCCCCCCCCCCGCCCCGGCACCCCCCGCTCATGCGACGTCTGTTCTTGAAGCCCCCGCACCGCAATTTCTCGCCCCAGACCAACCGACGACCCTCTCCTCGCACCCCTCCTGGCCCGCCTCCTCGCCCCGGCATCCCCCGCTCGTGCAACCAATGTTCTTGGGGCCCCCCACCCTGCAATTTCTCTCCCTAAACCAACCGATGCCCCTCTCCTGCCCCCCTCCTGGCCCCCCTCCTCGCCCCGGCATCCCCCGCTCATGCAACCTCTGTTCTTGGGCCCCCCCGCCGCAATTTCTCGCCCGAAACCAACCGATGCCCCTCTCCTCGCCCCCCTCCTGGCCCCCTCCTCGCCCCGGCACCCCCCGCTCATGCAACCTCTGTTCTTGGGCCCCCCGCCCCGCAATTTCTCGCCCAAAACCAACCGACGCCCCTCTCCTCGCCCCCCGCCGGCCCCCCCCCGCCCCGCACCCCCCGCTCGGCCCCCCGCCCCGCAATGTCTCGCCCAAGACCAACCGACGCCCCGAGATCTCCCCGCCCCCCTCCCGGCACCCCTCCTCGCCCCGACACCCCCCGCTCATGGCCTCTAATTCTTGGGGCCACCCACCCCGCAAGTTCTCGCCCAAAACCAACCGATGCCCCTCTGAAAAAGCCATCAGGGGAACGTGGGATGGCCTGTGGGATGCCTTCTCGAGGTATATTGGCTCTTGGGGGCCTCTTGAGTATCTCTTGGGGGCCTCTGGGGGCGCCTGCTGAACCTCTTGGGCCGTCCTGGGAGCAGCAGGGGGCGCATGGCGGCATCTTTTTTTTTTTTGTTCGAACAGGGCGAAACAGACCTCCCGAGGCCGAGGTGCAGAAGCTTAACTCTCGAGCACGCTGCCCTGCAATGAACTGCGCGCTTGCGCGCTGGCGGGCGGAGCGCGCGCGGCTCCGATTGAGAGGTGGCATCGCTAGGAGAACCTCTCCTTCACACTGTCGTGAATTCACATAAAATATAAACGAAAGCCCGTCGCGCCAGCAGGCGGAGCGCCTGCCGTCGCGCAAAGGAGTGTTGAACAGCCGAACGCGGGTTCGCGAAAGAGACGGGCACCAGCCTGCGACGGCCGACCAAGAGCCACCTGACCCCTCAGCCAAGTACAGCTCAAGTTGCTCTACTCGCCCAGCCATTGCTTTGAGGGGGAGAGGCCCCCTCTGGTCTCGGGGTAGAGCCAACGACAACTTCGTTCTTGCCTCCGCACGCGTGATAGACAGGCCGCGCCAACCCAACATTTTCTGCCCGAGGCTAGATGGGGCCCGAGTGGATGGGGCCGGAGGATGGCGACGCATCGGCGACGCATCGGCGAAGCGTCGGCGGACGCATCGGCGATGCATCGTCGGCGTGGAGAAAATCGGGCTCCGCATCGAGCCGCATCTCCGATGCGTCGGCGATGCAGCGCTATCCTCCGACCCCATCCGCTCGAACCCCATCCAGGAGGCATAGGGGCATTGAACGCGAAATGTTCGAGGACTCTCTCTGGCGGCTCTAGCCCCGCACCGCCGCCGCGATCGAGGAGCAGAGCGCAGCGGCGCCGAGCGCGGCCGGCGCGGCCGAGCCAACCACGTCATCGCCGGGCGCTGGGGCTGGGGCGGTTGCGTAGTAATAGTAGGTTGGGGCCGGGGTAGATGCGACGTCGACGCCCATCTCTTCCGCTGCGTCAGACAGGGCGGGATCGCACAGGCAGGGGGTCTCGAAGCGCGGGAAGCGAAAAATGATGGTGGTCTGGCTGCCCTGGGTACCGATGGAAGGGAACCCGGCCGGCAGCTGCTCCCACGAGCAGTCTCTCTGCGCCTGCGTCGACAGCTCGAGCGTCGCGTTGCTGCCCAAAGACACGGACTTCCCGCTGCCCTGGTTGGCGCTCCCCCCCCAAAAAAAATTCTGCGCCGTGATGTCGAGCTCGACGAACGCGCCGACCTGCTCGGTCTGGCCATCCTTGCAGTTGGAGCCGTCGCACCAGGTCCAGTCCCAGAGGCGGATATTCCACTTCAGCTCTCCGATGCTGACGTGCCACGACTCGTTGGACATCCCCACCGTTCCCGACTGTGCCATGACATAGGTGTCAACGCCGATCCGTCCAATCTCCGAGATGGTTGAGTCGAACGACACCTTGGCAGCAGAAACTCCAGAGCCCATGCGGACGGTCTCCATATCGCCCACCGTGAAGTCCTGGCTTGCAAAAGTTTTGATCGAATGCTTCACAACAACAGACGCACCCACTTCTTCGCCATCTACATCCACCTCAGCGCATCCATCGTCACGCGGATGCCCACAGAAGCCCCCGACGAGCCCTCCGGCACGAGAGTGAACTTGCCGCTCTGGCCCTGAACTTGGAGCTCCAAGGGGATGTCCAGCGCCGGCTCTTCAGTCGTCACTTCTTCGAAGAAGGGTTCTGTTGTCGTCGCATCGCACGATGGGAAGGCGGTGGCCTCCGCGAGGCCGAGGAGCAGGCAGGGCAAGAGGATCTTGGTGGTCATGGGGTTTGGACTCGCGGCGTTGGCCGCGGGGCCGCGCGCCTAGCGAAGACAGCTCGAACTTCGGGCTTGAGCCCTTGAGGATCTTGAGTCAGACAGGCTGTGGGGTGCAGCGGGAGCTCGACCAAAAGAAACCTTCCACGAGAAATCCAACCCTGAGACCCCAGGACGTCCTCTGATCTATGATGTGGGAACGCCACGCCCTCCATAGCAGGACCATCGAAGCCCAAGAAGCCCAAGGCACTCTGGAGGCAAGCAGGGCGTTTCTTGACATGGTTTCCCACTGTAGCGCGTCTTAAGTGCTTCGTTGGGTTAGGTTGGGCATGCCCCCCTACAGGCGGAATTTGGGCGGAAGAAAAAACAATCTAACAATGCTCAAAAATGGTCAAACCATACTCAAACAATTCGTCCCAGACTATTGTTTTGACTAATTTTGAATAATCCTCCTGTAGAGGGTCATGCCCGACTTACGTCTGAGGGTTTCCCTGGGCCGTCTTCGTTCGAGCCACCCAGGGGCCTGCGCGAGGAGAGCGCGCCCCCCTGGCTGGGAGCAGCTAGGGTGGCCCATGGATCGCTCGAAAGGGGGGGCAAAACGCCACTGGGCGCTGCAAAAAGGACCACGAGGAACGTTAGAAGTGCAACGATACCTCCACAGATGTTCCAAGAGGGCCCCAAGACGTTCCAGGATTGCCACTCGACGGACCAACAAGGCAATTGTTTCCTTGCGTCCGCCGATAATCCTGGTTATCGCTCCCCCCCAGCCTGACCCCGTCGTTAGCGCAAGTCCAAAAGGGGTGCGCAATATTAGCGCGCACAGGCATACGTGGCGCTGCCCAAAGCGAAAAACTTCCGTCATCGCCGCCCCCCCACCCCCCCCTTTTTCCCCCAGATGAACCGGGCAATCGCCGAAAAATGAAAGACGATCTCGAATCCCAAAGGGAACTTCAAAACGAACGCATTATTCGTTGTGTGTCATCCGACGCCGGACACTCTAGACTGAAACCAGAGCTTGCTAGAACCCAAGCGAAGCGCGCACGTGGTTCTAGCGTTCTAGTCTTTGGTCGGGCATGTCCCCCTACAGGCGGAGTTTGGACGAATATTAACAAATGCCCCAAAAATGCAAAACAATGGTTCGGAAATACACCAAAAATCGTCCCCTGACAATTTTTTGACTATTTGTGAACAGTCCTCCTGTAGAGGGACGTGCCCGACTTGAAATTCTAGTCTTGCATGTACCCCCCCGCCTCCCCGCTCGACAGGCCAGCGACCTGGAGCAATCATGGGGGGCAACGACAGGGGGGGGGGTAGCCGAGAGTCGGATCGGCCAGGAATCGAAGCTCCTAAGTTGGCCAAGCCTCTCAGGGGCAGCTGGCGAAAGGCCATGGAAGGCCTGGCCAAGCTTGGTGCTGGCATATCACTGACCCCTACCGCGAACTTCACGCGACGCCCCATGATTTTCGAACCAGCTGGCCTTGAAGGCGATGTGATATCACTTCTTTTTCTCGCAAAGGCAAGGCGAGGTACAGTAGCAGCAGTGGTCTGGCTGATGCGAGCCTACCCTCCGGCGAAGTGCAACACAGCATCTAAGGCGAGGACAAGGAAGTCCGCCCACCCCTTTGGGTGAATAATGTGAAATCGACGGGCAACCCGCCTCGTGCAATGCCCAGCTACCCTCGCCCATTTGACAAGTGGCCCCGATTGGCAGATTTGCCACTGGGAACAAGGAGGGTTCCAGTCTCCCGAGTGTCCACTGAAAAATAATACAAATTGACAGGACATATTTGAGCCTAGAAATGGGAAATCTCGGGCGAAATTGGTTGAACCACCTCAGGTCTGGGCATCCCCGAAAACACAATCCCGACGATGTCTCAGGCGAAAAGATCCGGACCACGTGAGGTGAGGACATAAGACGTACATAAACCCGGAATGGCAATGAGATCTCAAGCGAAACGAACAGTCCACGGCAACTGCGAGCCCAGAGCAGCGAGGAAACGGGATCTGATACCGTGCGGCAAGAGCATCGACTAATCCAGAATAACGAGGATGCACCGGACGAAGATTGCTCTGCGAGGATGTTTCAAGCCGAAAAAGCTGGACCGCCTCATGACAGCGGCGAACCAGCCGAAGCGAAATGGGCTGGACTATCTCTCGCGCGACAACTCGAAGCCCATAACTGCAGGGATGTCTCGAGACCGGCCGGACCGCCTCACAGGCGGCATCTCAGGGCCCAAATTACCGATGATGGCTTCGCCGAAACCGACCCAGACAACTTCTAGCATATGGTCTCCTAACTCAAACACCCACCCGTTTTCTGGGCAGGAGATGGTCAATCGCGGTTCCTTGTCCAACCCCGTTTTTCCCCTTCGGGGATGGGGTCGTTGCTGCTCCTGGATGATATTTGCCACCTCGCCCAATCTACCGACTGCTAACCCGCGTCACTACCACCCCCCTCGATTCAAACCAACAACAAATTGAAATACCCCCAGGCGGCTCCTCCATTGGAGCTCGGAAATGCGATGCGATCTGTCGGAACGATGATCATCGGATTATCATGGTTATGTAGATCCACCACCATGCCTCTGGGCACGGAGTGGGCGTGCCCTCAGGTCCTTGCCATCATCCTCTCAACCTCAATCATCACGCCTGAGGAGTCGTTCAGAGCCCCAGACCCCACATCGCGACATCTTCTCCTGGGGCTTCTCGCGGTTTCTCTCGTGACCGTTTCGGAGCGATGGGTGCCCCAAAACGGACCCAACAGGGCCCAAAGAGTCCCACGACGGCCCAGAACGCCCCGAGACGCCCAAAGATCGCTGCAAGACCCCCTAAATGGCCTCAAGATGGCCCAAGAGGCCTCCAAGATGCCCCAAGAGGCCTCGAAGATGCCTCCCAAGAGGACCCTGAGGCAAAAATCATTGATTTGCATTCGTTGTTTCAAAGATGTTGGCGTTCTCGCCGCGTTTCCTTCCCGACGCTCTCAGACGGCCCTCGAGGCTCCCAATACCACCCCAGGACAAGACGGCCCAAGAGGATCCCAAGACGGCCCCAATAGTGGCCCGAGAGAGGGAACACGAACCGAAAATCCAAGCGTTCCGCCCCAAGAGGCCCCCAGGAGGCACCAAGAGGCACTCAAGAGGCTCCAAGAGGCTCCAAGAGGCGCCAAAGGGACCCAACAGCGACCCCAACAGGCTCCAAAACTGCCCCCAAGAGGCCTCAAAACTGCATCCAAGAGGCTCCCTAAAGGTCACCCTCGAAATCCCACCGAACATCCAATAGGCTTGACACCCACAACCCAGGCTCAGTGGCGGGATGGGCCGAAGGCCATTCGATAGAGGGGAGTCCGAGGTGCAACAGAGAATCAAGAGTCCAGGGGGCGCGGCTCAAGCCTGGATGTCTCACCTGAACCCTTCCTACCTTGTTCGGAAAGGCAGCCCGACAACAAACGAATCAAACATACGTCGCTCAATTGGGGTCGGCGGCAGAGGCGGCAGCCTTTCGATAGCACATAGTTTGGGCCCACGGGCGCAAGGAACCTGCATACAAACAACTGGTCTGAGCTCACAGACGAAACAAAAACCATATGCCAATATTATGGTTTCGGCCCACGGGCGAAAGGAACCAGTGTGAAAACAAGCGTTTCGCTCGAAATATCCTCAACACATCCTCATGTTAGACCTCCGCCTGGTCGACCTGGACACCCGACAAAAAAAACGCGTCGCCCGAGACGTCATCAACAAATCATCGCGTCAGACATCGGTCTGTGCGACCCGAGGCGTTTCTTCAAGACTGGCGTTTCGCATTAGACGTCCTCGAATATTCTGCGCGCAACACGCGCCGTGCTCGTGCGGGCACGCACCGAAACCAGCTCCTTCAGAATTTCAGATTCGACCTCCTGCAAATTTCAACGCACCCCTCACGAGGATTCAGCGTAACACGACCCGCAAAACGAAGCGGGATCTGTGGACGCCGATAATCCGGCATGAGCTGCGTGCTTTCTTCGCACCCGGACTCACAGAACACATTTCTCCAAATGAACATGGGACTGCACCATGTGTTTCGTCGGGCGGACATCAGCTGGCCTTTTTCGAACATGTGGGCGGGGTCAATTGAACATGACTGAAAAAGAACCATGGGCCTGTGCCCTTTCCGGGAATACGAAAAGCAGCGTTTGAACTCCTGTGTAAAACATGACCGACCCACGAACTGCGATGCCTGGGGACGCCTTCGAGCACCTCAATTGGGCGATCGGCAGTGGCAATGTTCAAGGCTGTGTTGTGCTTCTCTGCGCTGTGCCGCGCCGCACAGTGACGTGCCAGGGAACGCGCCACGGAACGTGCCAGTGGATGTGCCTGGTGACGTGCCAGCGTCATGTGCCAGGGGGACACGCCACGGGACGCGGCACAGCAAGTGCCAGGGGCACGCGCCACGGAACCTGCCAGCGGACGTGCCAGGGGACGCACCAGGGAACGTGCCAGGGGACGCGCCGCGCGACGTACCCAGGGGAGGCGCGAGGGAACGTGCCAGAGAGTGTTACGCTGCGTCCGGCTTCAGGGCTAAGATCTCTCGTAAATTACGCTGGGTTCGCGCTCCCAAGCTGCGTTACTTGGTCAATCACGCGGAAATCATGGTCCCAGGGCCACGGTCCTTTGCTAATGAAGCTAGACTCGCGCTCCCAAGGACAAGATCATCGTCAATCGCGCGGGATTCACGTCCCCAGGGCTAATTAAGATCTCTTGTAAATTATGCTGCGTCCGCGCTCCCAAGGCCGCAATCTCTCGTGACTTGCGCTGCATCTGCGCTCCCAGGGGGACAATCCTTAGCAAGTTACACTGCGTCCGCGCTCCCAGGGCCACGAAGCCTTCTGCGGAGGTTGCCCAAAACACTCACGTCCCCAGAGCAGAAGAAGCAAACTATTCATAGATTGGGATACGTGTTCGGGGAACGCGTTTCGCCCCCCCCCCCCCCCCTCCCCCCCCCCCTTCGCCATTTCCTGAACATTCGGCGCGGGACCCGAAAGCGAAAATCCTTCTACGTAAATCGCGCTGCGCCCGCGTTCCCAAGGCCGCCTTCCTTCGTAAAACACGCGTGGGTCGCTCTGCTGGGGCCCCGATCCCTTTACACTACGCTGCGTCTTTGCTCCCAGGGCCACGATCTTTCGCCAGTTACGCTGCGCGTGCACTCCGAGGGCCAATATCCCGAGTAAACTACAATACGCCCGCGCGCCCAGGGCCAGGATCCCTAATAGATTACACTGCGTCCGCGCTCCCAGGGACAGGATCCCTTCAAAATTACGCGGCGCCCGCGCTCCCATGGCAACGATCCCGTGTATATTCGCCAAACCAACGGGCCGCAGGTGTGGTAAGATCTCTGGGAGCTAAAGTAAAATATTTCTAATTCGCACGCGCTTGCAACCCCTGGGTGTCGCCGGCCGAAAAGCAACTCCGGCCGATCTCCGGCAAGGTCTGGTCAGAGATGGTTCTGCTCCTGGGCGCTGCCCTCGGGGCTCACCGGAGAGCCCCAAGAAGGGCCAAGAGGCCCCCCAGAAACCCCCAAGAAGGTCCAAGAGTGCCCCGAAACCGCACGATACCGCTCCAAGACGCACGAAATGGCCCGCAGACATTCCAAGAGGCCTCCAAGACGCCCCAAGACGCTTCCTAGAACACTCTCAAGAGCGCCCCAAGATGCAACTACCCTGCGACGTACCCAACCTATTTGCATCGAGTGGGAGAGGACGTAGGGCAAGATTGTCAAGAACAGCGACAACGCAGGCGCTGCGATTTGTTGCGCAAGCTACATGGGATGCGCGCGCGTTGCGCGACTCACAGGACAGCGATCCACAGGACGAGAATTGGTGCCCCAAGCTTGAGGAAGAACGCGGGCAGGAACGACGGGCACGATAATGACGGACTTGTGGGGGCGGGAAGCCATCGCGGCAGCAGCAGCGTGGAGAAGGTGACAAGGGGAATAGGGTGACGATGAAAGTGGTGGGAGGAAACAGGAGAGCACCGCTGTTTTGAGCGGCTGGCTAAACGCGCAGCGCTGGCCTCCCTGGCGCGCGCGGCCAGCGCTTGGGAAAAGTATGCAGGTTTCCCCTGCTCGACGACAGAACCTCAGCGTTCGGCCCGTCGGAGCAAGCGCGAGTGGCCGCGGCGCGCGCCTGCCCCCGCCACTCATTTTCAAGCGATGGGGGCGTCCATATGCCCGTGCCATGCTGCGCTGCTGAGCCACTACTCGAAGTGGAGACATCAAACGTCTCAGCGGCATCATCTCCTCCTGCAGGTGCCCCTGCATTCACGTCGGGCGGCGCCCACTTGCTGCCCTCCTCGTAGATGGCCCGATGCACCTTGGCCTGCAAGTTGCGCAAGGCGAAGTCCTGATCGGCCGGCGCGGGGACATCCCCGAAGGACGTGTTCCTGCGATGCCAAGTCTTGAGGGTGTTATTCGCCAAAGACTGGATCGTGAAAGCAAGCGTCTCCTCGTTAATGGAGAAGCAGATGCCCTTGGCATCCCGAGACATCATATATGCATGGGCATCGCTAGTAGCGGGTCTCCACGCGCTGCTCGGCGTTTCCACGCAGTTGGCTCTGTGTCGGCTGCCTCCTTGACAAGCAACGGGGCGTCTTCGCAGTGAGGATTGGCCGTGGTAATCAATGACGTTGAGCCCTTATCCTCCGTCGAGGCCCCGCGCTCGTCGACCTTGACGGCCGGGCGCCCCGAAGGCGTTTTCATTGAATCAAGTGCCGCGGCGCCTTTGCCGAGGAGGAGCTCGTGCATCTCAGAGCCGGGGATGGCCATCTTCTCGCGCCCCTGCTCCAGAATCAGGATGGCCCCCATGTTGGACATACTCCTCAGACCCAGGATGGCAGGGAGATTTGCACCTGAATCCTCGGCCACGCTAGCTGAGTATGTGTCCAGCCTTGACATGGCGGGCTTCCCCGCGGGATCTCCTTTCACCTTGCGTGCAATTTTGCAGCGCAAAGACTCATCGCAGACAACGGCGCCGTGTCCCGCGCCCGACATGCAAAGCCTCTTCGTCAAATTCAGCTCCTTGATGTCGTGCCCGCGGGAGCGGGACGCGCGCTCGAATGTCTGTGCCTATTTCAGACCGACGATGTTGATGTTGCTGCCGGTGTCCAGCAGGATCGTCAGCATTCCGTCCACCATGGTCCCGCTGTTCGCAGCCAAGGCAAATTCATGGCGTTCTCCGAATACCTGGCACTTCGGACAGCGTATTTCCACGCAGGCCCAGAGGCAACGCCTCTGCTCCAACACCCAATCGTTCCTCGTCAGGGGCGCGAAGACGTTCATGCACCCGCGGTCCTCTTCCTCTGCGATGGGATTCTTCTCGAAGATCCAGGCCGACAGGCACTCGTCATGCAAGTGGGGGTGTTGTGCAGATGAGAGCGGCGAATTCACGAACATGTCCTCATCGGCGCGCATGGCTACCTGCCCGTCTGTGTTCGCCATCAACGCAGTGCGTGGCAAGTCGCGCCCTGATATGGCACTGTTGCCGCTGCGTGCGCTCGCCGGTCTTTCCGTCCTACGCTGGCAGCGCGGGCGGAAGTCACGCCCGCAGGGCATGTGCGCATGTGATACTTGGAGCCAAGGTGCACTTCTCGCAGTGGCTCTCTCCATGCGCCTCAGCCACATATCATTGGCAGGTAACGCCGCAGGTGCCGTTACAGCAGGTGCCCCTGCACTGTTTGCTGGTTCAGCTACTGAAGGGCATAGGCGTATCTGTGGCAGGCGCGGCGGCTGCTGTCAGCTGCGCCGCGCTGGATGATGACGCAGGTTGCCCCGCAGATGAAGTTGCGGCAGCTGCCGTGTTCTTTGTCGCCATCGCCGTGATGCGGTTGATCTCTTCGCGAAGGTCTCTGAGCTCGTTAGCCCCACGGAGTATCTCTTCATGTCGAGTTGCCGCATCTTGATCTCTGGCTAGGGCGAAGTGAAACTCAGCTGCGATAGGACCGAAACACAGGAGCCTCACTCGCAGCACCTTCTAACGCACGTGTCTGCCAGCTGCCGATCCACATGCGCATGAGCCACTCGATCCCAGCATTGTGCATGAAGTACGCGGCCGCACTGAAGCCTCCAGGCCTTGTCGTGATTGACGAAGTTGTCCAGACATATGGCACACTTGTTGAAGTCACCGTCACTGATGATCGGAGGTGTTGCCGATGGCCTGATGCGCGTCTGGCGTTCCAGCGTGGACTCACCAATCTCGTACTGGATCGGTGGCACCGGCGGTGGCTGCGTAGCTGCAAGCGATGCCAGGTTGAAAGCAAGTGTCCCCGCAGAAATTGGAGTAGCGGGTTGCCCGCACGGCCCATCTACCGGCGTGCCTGCCGCTCCTGGTTGCGACGCTGGCCGGCCAACTGCATGATGAGGTTGGCCTGCTGCGCTTCGTGGATGGCCAGAATCTCTGGGCGCAGCTCCCTCACGGACGATGGCACCACCAAACCGGGGGCCTGTCTCATCACGTTAGGATCCATGGGGGTGGCCAAATAACCGTGATGAGGTATCTGGCCCAGTACTCGAGACTCGTATCCGGAGCCGCGTGTCCGTTGAGACTGGTAGAAGTCGTCGGCTGTCGCCCGAACATACGGGTTATCCAGCTGCGATCCCACGCGTGGATTGCCCGTCGACTGAGCGTGGCAGTCACGAAACATCGATGCATCCATCGGTGGTGCTGTAGGTCGTTCAGCAGCCGTTAGATCGCATGTCGGGTGGCTGAAAAACGCTGGAACATACCCGTACCTATTGGGATTATCTGGCGACGGATTTGGATCCGGAGTACTCCCATGGGGGTGTCGAGCTGGCGCTCGGGAGCCATCCCGACGCATGCTCTGCATGGCCTCGCGCATCTGCCTGTGCATCCACTGTTGCTGACCTATCATGCGTTCGGTCCTCTAGGCAGCTTCATGGTCAGAGAAAGCAGGTTGCCCCGCAAGTGGACGTGGCGATGCGAACGGCGATGTCGCCTGGAAGGCCTGGTAGAGCTGTGGGTACATCCGATGCTCTGGAGCCTCGCCTGCAGGCTATTGGTGCTCCCAGCACTCTGCGGGGCCCCAAACGGAGTCGTAGGCCTGCTCATGGGCGCGAACGAAGCAGGTTGTCCTGCAAATGCTGGCAACTGCTGCGTCTGAGCACGCCACGGGTCGTCGGCATACAACCCGTCATTGGGCGTAGTCCCATTGGACGTCATGCCAGACACGTCTGCGCTCTGGGCCTCTGAATCCGTGATCCATCTGATCCCCCTGCAGGTGCCCCCGCTTGGTATCCCTCTTGCATCATAGATACCGCAGTGAACTCGATATCCTGCATGGGCGTCGGTTCGGGGACCTTCAGGTTGCAGGGGGTGAGGTATAAACCAATTCCTCAACGACGGTGCATCATATGGAATATCATGTGCAGAGTCTGGAAGAATTTTGTCAGCACGCAGATTTCTCTGCTCGCTGTCCCTTATGTACAAGGGATTGATCCACACCTGTCCTACTCGATCATGTACGCATTGAACCTTATTCGGCAGGATGTCTATTGCAATACTGTCGCGAAGTAGCTTTACCAAACTTACCATAATTAATGCTTCGGAATCGACGCGCAGGCTGGATTGAACCCGGTTATCTCCAGGTAGAGATGGGCATACATGGACAAACTGTCCGCCCCTTTCATTGACAGTGTCATCAGCGCGGCATGCCCGCCAGATATGAAGTTTGTTCGGGATAATAACCCATTTGGTATCATGAATAAATTAGCAAGGTGCCCCTGGTGCTGTCGCATCAGTTATCCTTTTGTATGCGGACTCAGGGCACGTTGGGCCAGGGCTGCTATGCCCATTTATTGGACGCAGAGAATACGTCGGATGAGACCCGCTAGCGAACTTGCACTTCTTCACCCAGAGCCTGTTATTATGCGTGCCTGTGTTGCCGATCATACCAATCAAATCCAGCCCTGCCAATGCCTGACATGCCCAATCGCGGTTACTGAGGCACCGCTGGACACTCTTCAGGCGGTGTTTGTGCCAGTGCTTGTTGCCCTTGGGCCGCCAGCTGTTGAGCAAGTCCGAGAGCCCCACCCAGCCGTCGCACCCGTCGAAAGAAAATACCGATGACGCGAACCTGTCAGAAAGAGGGTTGCGATGAAACGGCTTGTGACGAGTAGCTGTGGCGAGCCACTCTGAACACTGGCGCTGTTCCTCGGACTCCTTGAGGATCTTCTTCAGATATTTCTTCTCCGAGTCGTAGCTGAGAGCAGGCTCTTTCCGCAAGACGGCGCGTGCAACCTGACGCGCGTGAGCTGCATCACCAGCAATTACGGCAGCATCCTGGATGTCGCACTGCACCGCAATATATCGACCAGACCCGCCATCGAGAAAAGCTTGTGCGCTGGGTTGATCTCCATTCGACGCGCAGTGCGTAGGCTTACCCAATACTGCCCACACTCCTCGGGCATTTCGAGGGCAACAGCGGGTTGCCCCGCAGAAGCTGCATCTGGCTCGCCAGGCCTTCTTGCTGGCTCGACTGCTGCAGGTGCTGCTGACGAACTGGCGCCTGCAGATCCCCTAGGAAGTCGAGAAGTACGAATGTCGAAGTCCTGGCGTTCCCTTCACGAATGTCGTAGTGTTCGCATTTGCTGATCTTGGGGGCTGTCTCTGATGCCTTCGAGGTAGTTTCCAAGATCTCATGCTTCGCGCCGTCCTTTGGTGAAGAAGCGCCCCTTGATGATCCATCCCTCCAGCGTTGGCGCCCAGCCTGTCCTGCGCGCCCGGCCAGGTGTGGGGCCACGACGGGCCACAGGCTCCCTTGGAGTAGGCGCGCTGGCGCCCTGGAACGCAGCTGCTGCGGCGGCCGCCGCTGGTCCTCTAGATCGATGTCTCTCAGCAGGTTGCCCCGCAGATCGCTGATGCTTGCTGCTACCAGGATTGGGATCACCTGGGCTATTTCTCTTCTTCTGTTCAGGCGGTGGCGCAAGTTGATCAGGCCCGAGCGACTTGGTCTGGCTTGAAGAATTCGAAGATGCAGACATAACTGTTGGTTGATCTGTCTTCGCCTTGGGAGGAGGTGCCTTTGCCGTTGCCCCTGCAGGTTTCCCCGCCAGGAAACCCGCAGGCCTTCTGCCAGGATTAAGGTCCTCCGGGTCTCCAGGCTCTCTGCGTGCCATGTTCTTGATATTGGCCTTGCTCCTGAAGTTCAAAAAACGCGTATCGGCGCTGACCCTGTTTGCAATAAGGGTTTTTATCCTACCGACGGACCTAGCGTGGTAGGCGACTCTTCTGCCTGGGGAAAGATCCATATCTTCCGCGATCCTGTCACAGGGATCGATGATGGTGTCCGCAACGTGAGTGCAAACTGCGACAGAGGAGAGGGCCGTGTCGGAGTAGTCCGAGTCGGACCCTGACGGAGCATGACGGAGCAGCTGCTGTGGGGCCCACTGCCTCGGCAAGGACCTGGTAGCCTGCAGCTTCATCACCTTTTGGCTGGTCGGCATCTTCTTGTTTGGACGATGTGGGCCCCCCCGCATGCCACTCGCGATTGCATGCCTTCGGGTAGTGATTAGGGGCAAGATTATCCCATCTCTTCGAACTTCGGTGCGAACTCTTTCACGGTCTTGAACTGGCTGGTAATCCATTCTCGCCAACTGCTCGTTGCGTGAGTATTTTGACGGATCTGCGACGCGACCCTGACCATCGCCGTGCCGTGAGACCAGATCCATGGAGTTTTGTTTCCCGAAGTTAAGGCTCCTTGATGGACGCCTCGTGGGGCAGCTGGGTCTGTGGTCCAGCCGCGGGGGGCGCAGTGGAGGGGGGGTCCACCTGACGGCGCACCCCCTGACTTCCCCTTGGCCCTGACGCACACGCCGCCCAGAGACATCCTCCTCCCCCGACCCGCGGAGCCACGACCGCGGGCCCTCGGGCGGCGATGGTTGCGGGCCCAGCCCGACGCCCCGGAGGGCGGGCAGCGTCCCATACCCACCGCGCGCCTCGAGGCCCCGCGGCGCGGCACCGCGGCGGCGGCCTTGGACGTGTCCAGGCGGAAAGAAGGTGAGCGAGGAGAGGGGAAGGGGGGCGCGCATCTTTTAGTGGCAAAGTCAAGGGGGAGGTGCCACGACACAATCACGCCACGGGGCACCGAATCACATGGTCGAGTCCCCGAAATACGCAGGCCGGCCCGCCCCCCCTCGGGGCGGGCGCGCGGTGTTTGAACCGTCGCACGGGACACACTGGCCCTCGGCGCGGAGAGCCGGCGGGACCAAGGACGTGCCCGGTCCACAAGCCGGCCGCCGGCGCGGGCACGCTGGCCCTGCATGACCGGCCCGAGCCGCCCTGGGCCGTCTGGCCTGGGGCAGCACGGCATGCCTTGTTTGGCGTGCGCAGCTGAGGGCGCACTGGCTCCTCGTTAATTTATGCGCACAGCGACAGCGCGCCGGCCCTGACGCACTGGTATCCCGCCGACCGCGCGCCGCGGGCCCACGGAGCATCCGCGAGGTGCCGCCGGCGGGACCGAGGACATGCTCGTTCCACCTGCCGGCCGCCCCCGCGGGCCGAAAGGCCAGCTTAGATTACTCACGGCCGCCCTGGGTTAAATGCCTGGGGCGCGCCGCGGGCCCACGGACCGTCCGCGACGCGCCGCCGGCGGGGCCGAGAACGCGCTCGGTCCGCTTGCCGGCCGCCGACGCGGGCCGAAAGGCCAGGCCTGGATTGCCCTGTGCCGCCCGGGTGCCAGCCTTGGGTGGGCCGCCCAGGCCCTGTAGACTTGGGGTGGCTCTTCCTGGGGTCCGACTCCACGAATTCCCGATGCTTTGCTGTCACCGTTTGCCGCTAACAGGGGGGGTAAGCCGCCCTGGAATGGCGCGGGCGGGCGGGCCTCAAATTCCAAGGGCCCCCCCCCCACGCGGCCCTCGGCGCGGCTTAGGAGACAGACGGCTTTCGGGTCGTGCTAGCTTAGGCTCACCCCCCCCCCACGCGCCCCCCGCTGCCAGCCACGCGTGCCCAGCCCGACCCAACCCAAAGCCGGGGCAAGCGAAACCAGCCGCGGGGGGCGCAGTGGAGGGGGGGTCCACCTGACGGCGCACCCCCTGACTTCCCCTTGGCCCTGACGCACACGCCGCCCAGAGACATCCCCCTCCCCCGACCCGCGAAGCCACGACCGCGGGCCCTCGGGCGGCGATGGTTACGGGCCCAGCCCGACACCCCGGAGGGCGGGCAGCGTCCCATACCCACCGCACGCCTCGAGGCCCCGCGGCGCGGCACCGCGGCGGCGGCCTTGGACGTGTCCAGGCGGAAAGAGGGTGAGCGAGGAGAGGGGAAGGGGGGCGCGCATCTTTTAGTGGCAAAGTCAAGGGGGAGGTGCCACGACACAATCACGCCACGGGGCACCGAATCACATGGTCGAGTCCCCGAAATACGCAGGCCGGCCCGCCCCCCCACAGGTAGTGTGAGGGCCGCCTGCCACCTGTAGTGTTGGCCGTTACACTCTAACTACCCCTGACTCGCCCTGCCCCGCGTGTCGCGGGCTTCTGCCGTTGGGGGGACGTGCGCCGCAACCGCTCGGTCCCGGGGCGGAGACAAGCGAACCGGGGACGGCGGGGGACGGGGACAACCCCCCTTTGCGTTGGTTGCAGCGAACGCCCCCCCCGTATGTAGCCTCTAGCGCCTCCAGGGCGCTCGCCGTGCTGGGCGTCGGCGCGGTCCTGCCAGGTGCGGCGCTGCGGCGGCTGCTCCAGCGAGCCAGCCGGGGGGGGGCGCCAGCTAGCGGCGCGCGTCGGCGAGCCGCGACAGCGCGGTAGGGCCCGCGCGCGCGACGTCCAGGCCGAGCTTGCGCAGCGGGGCAGAGCGGACCCGCTCCTTTATGCCGTCGATGGGGACCGCGTAGAAGCCAACGACGACGTCGTTCGCGTCCAGCTTCGCGGTCTCTGGGGTGGGCACGGACTGTAGCCAGTTGATGGTCGCAGAGCCTCGGCTGCCAACTCCTCGAACGATGCAGGCCGCGTTGCAACGCGCGGCCCCTGGCGGCGCTCGCGGCGGCGTTCCCTGGCGCAGGGCCACGGCAGTGGTGCCGTGGGCGCGGGCGTGCGGCCGCGCTGCAACGCACAAGAGGCGCAGCAGCTCAGTGTGGCACTGCGTCGCGGCAGCCACGACGCCGGCGCGGCGGGCGCGGAGCCGCCCGAGCGCGACCTGCTTGTCATCCGAGTCGAACGCGATCGCGCCCAGGAGCGCCGCGAGGGTGCCTGCGTCCACGGAGCCCAAGCGCAGCGCGGTCAGGGCACGGCGTCGCCGGTCGTTGCGCGCCCAGTCCTCCTTGGCGGCCGCCACGGCAGCTGCCCAAGCCCCGGCGTCCATGCGGAACGAGGCGGGGAAACGCGGCTCTGCCGCACTGAGGCTGTAGCGCCGGGACAGTGCCGCTGCCTCGGCCGGCTTCTCCGGTTCTCCAGGTCGCGAGAAAGCGTCCGCGGGGTTGCTCTCGGACGCGACCCATTCGATCCACAATTCTACGCCGAGGACTCCCAGCAGGAGCCAGATCGCTCCGACGATGTCCTTGCTGTGATCGTCGTTGGCGGCGCCGCTGAGGATGTTTTCAAGCGCGGGCGTGTTGTCCTCGAAGAGGATCAACCGGGCCCCGCGGAGCTCGTCGGGGCAGGTGAGGAGCAGCACCAGTACGGCGAGCAGCTCGGACTGTGTGTGTTCGCTGCTTCTTGCCGACCCTCAGCAGCTCCGCGCGCAGGTGCTGCGGGATGTGCGCCGAGAAGCTGCGGCCGCTGTGTTGCGAAGACAACAGCATGCCCCCGATGGCCCCCGTGCCGGTGCCCATGTCCCATGACCCGTCGACCCATCCGAGGACGACGGGCCGCTGGTCGCCGTGGACGCGCCTGTGGTATATCGGGCAGCGCAGCAGCGCCTTCCACCACGCCAGCGCGTCAGCGAGGCGTTCGGACCAGCCGCCTCGGTGCGCCGACACGTTGGAGGCGTATACTCGGCCGATACGGCCGAACATTGCCGCGGTGGCGAAGCCCATCTGTCCTCCGAGTCGGGCCGCGTCGCGCCTGCTGAGGCGGCGCGCGCGGAGCGCGGAGTCCACGTCCGCGGCCCAAAGCCAAAGCCGGGGCAAGCGAAACGGCATAATCAAAGCACATGCAGACAAATCGTCGGTAAGTCTTCCGTTCTTCGATGCTGGCCCTCTTGAGGTCCCGCTTCTGAAGAGACCCCTGTGATTTGGTGCCCGCCCCCATGTTGGAGCGAATGAACTCGCATTTCTCATCTCGCTCAAATATTTGAAGAGAATGCCAATGGCAATGCTCGGACCGACCTTAATCCAGCCAGTATTGCATTGTACCAGGAGAAGCGCACTGACGAGCTAATCCATGAGCATCATAGCTGACGAGGCATTGCGCCCCGCTGCTGGGCATGCTTCTTGATGATCCCCCCTCTGAGGCGGGTCTCCCAGCAAGCGATCCCTCCTTCGTGGAGCGTCAGGTCTGGCACCCCTCCTTGGCGGGCCCCTGGGGCCCCCGTGTCAGGAGGGCGAGGGCGCTGATTGCCGCTGGAGCGAGCACCGCTGGAGCGCGCGCGCGAATGTCCGCGCGAATAACTGCGGACGCGACCACGGCGTAGCAGACGCTGGTCTTCAGCTTCCCACTCGCCGTCATCATCGTCCGAGCGGTTCGCGCGTCTCCAGACTCGACGGCTTGTCGATCGCTCTCGGTGGATCGGGGAACGCCTCATGGCCGCGAATGTAAACTGATGTTCTCCGTTGAGTCCAAGTTCGCACTGGGCGCGCACCGAAAGGTCGCCAGCATCTCGCGGGTTTTCCCTGCGAAGGATCATGCGCATAGGATTCCATGTTTGTCGGATTGCCAATTACCCGAGGATAAAGCATCATTTCTATTTCCTCGTCTGTCGCAGGAACTGTGGCTTCTGAATCCGCGGGTGCCCCCGCCATGTCTTGATCTATTTCGGCGGGCATGGACATTCTCGACAGATTCGATATGCGCAGGCTGCCCCGCGACGGGCATGCACAACCAGTCTGCCATATTGAACTCACTGTGGCGAGAGAATATATCCTCGAAGATCTCGTCGGCGCAATTCTCGAGGGACATACTGGCGCTCGAACATCTGGCAGCCATGGAGTTAACAACTGTAACTGATATGTCGGCAAGGTCGGCCAATAGCGTCTCCCAATCGACATACTGCATGTCCGAGTCGGCTTGGCTTGAGCCAAATGTATCCACGGACCTCTGCCTCTCCCATCGCCCCGAGGGCACTCGCAGCGAAAATGTTGCGCGCTATGGCAGATGCCAGATTCCATTGTTTTGCCGTTAGAGTCTTTCGGGTTGCCCCGACGTCCCTTACCCTTTCCTGAAGTGCGCCTGCGACTCCTGCCTGCGATGCCTGCCTGCGGGATACTTCTTCATATTGCGGTCCAGTAACTGATGCCCGGACAACTAACGCACCTCTGCCATGCAATCGCCGTCGTTCGCCCTTACCCTTGCTTCGACCGTTTCCCCTTCCCCCAAGTGGCCGTCGGATAGTGCGCCGTCCCTTGCGAACTGGCTGATTCACCAACCGTCTCCATCTACGTTGAAGCTTCTGGTATCCTAGAAACAGCCATTGAGCCTGTTGCTCTTCCGTAAGATACGTGGGCATGTCGGAGTAGTCTAGGGCGTTCGCTTCGTCGTCTGCTGACGCGTCGGCGTCGGTTCCAGAGTCGAAGTCGGACTCAGCGAGCTGCCCCGTTGAGCCTACAAGGGTAGTGGATTGTGTAGGGGCCGCCGTTGCCAGCGGTCCCTGATACCTGGCCCAAGAGTCTTGCGACCCCGCGGCCGAACCACCATTTTGGGCTGATAGCGCGGTGGCTTCCGTATCACCCGGGCGACTCCAACCTAAGACCCATGGAGGCCCAACCGGAAAGAAAAAAAAATGGGGCGCGCCGAAGAACCCAGGGGGTCCGGCTTCCGCGGAGGAAAGAAAAAAACCCTGGCGATGGGGTTCGAGCACGGGGGTTACCCCCCCCTCAAATTCCGGAAGAGGAATGAACTCCCAGCCGCGGGGGTGCCCGCGCGAGGGGCCCCACCCCTCCAAGCGCAACCAGAGGAAGAAAAGCGTGAGAGCCGACACTGTAAGTGCAATGCAACAACGAATATTTGCACTCGAATATTTGCTGCACTCGAATATTTGCAACAACAGTGATATGATACCAGCTGCACTCGAATATTTGCACGGCAGGACAACGTGCTCTCTAGGAACAACTGCGCGATAGGACATGATAGTACCAGTTGTACTCAAGTACGAGTTGTACGGTAGTCGGAGGGGTTCAGGGGTTCCAACGGCAACGCGCGCGGGGAAGAAGGAAAGAAATCCATGCGCCGCCAGGGGTCCCGGGTTTAGCGGGTCGCCGCGAAGGTTGACCCCCCGCGGAAAGAAGGAAAGAAATCCGGCCGGGGGGTTGGGGGGTTGAGGGATGAGTCACGGGGGCGATGCTTCCGTTGGCTGTGGACCGTCGTTCCAGACGTTCGTAGCAGGTTGCCCTGCGTTGGCTTCAGCATGGAAGGTTTCGGCACGGTGACCGTGGCTGAAGATGCCACCAATATCGCAAGGGGTTCGCTTAGCGATGTGAGCATATGACCTCATGCGTTCAAGCAGGGAATAAAATTGCTGCTGAGTCCTCGGCATTTGGCGTTTAAGCGGCTGTAGAAATTGTTGTGCACGCGACGTCCCCGCACCTGAGGCTCTGAACAGAATAACCGCTAGAATTTGGAAGTTAGGGATGATAGAGCCTGCCGTTTCAGCCTCATAGCTGGCTATCTCGAAGCGCGCCAATGTCTGGTCGATCCGTTTTCCCGCATGGACTCGAAAGTCGATGAGAGCAGTACCGGAGTTGAGTTGGCGTTCCTCTTCTTTCTCAAACTTCGTGTTCAGGAGGAACATAATGTAGGTGGCACCATCAGTATGGCGGCCACCTATGTTGACGCCAAAATTGATGACTGCTGGGGGGGCCCCCATGGCTATGGTCCGTGCGAGGCCTACCAGACCACGCTGCAATGCTGCAGATTGTAGGGGGGCGTCATGTTGCCTGTGGTCACGTCGATCCAGACATGTACCTCTCGCGCGAATTCGCGGACAAATACTTGACCGGCCGGGCCCCAGCGGGGGCCGGTTGCCCCTGTGTCGTCTCCGCCGCGCATGTGCCCCACGGCGCGCCGGATAGCAACCCATATGAGACCGAAGATGATGACGCCAATCCAATGGCCCCGTAGGTCGTGGTCGGATGTGGTTGGCTGAGGTTCGCGGTGTTTTGTTGTAAGCCTGCGCGGGGGTGGAAGCGGCGCAATATCGCATCGCATGTTGCCGCGAATGCTGTTTTCAAATAAGTTTCAAAATGGAGTAGGTGGGTGGACTTCAGGAGTGTAGTATCGCAGGGATGTAGGACTCGAGTAGGAGGCCTCTGCGAGAGCAGAAGTAACACTGCAAGTGTCATTGCGGCTATGCGTAGTTATGTACATTCCTCCGCGCCAACCCACTGCACCCCACTGTTCCACCATGTCAGTAGCCCACCAGATAGTGCCGTGGATGGAAAAAGAGTAGAGCAAGAGCTGACCACCATAGGCCAGCTCCGCTACCAAGTTTGAAGGGGGCCGGCAGGCCCGACCAGAAGCTTCGCCCTAGGCGGGGCACAGCTCCAGCTGGTGTACCGTAGTAACGATAGTCTTAGTAGTACGAGGTCGTCGCGGGAGCGACGGGCCATCTCAAGCGAAGGATGCTTTCGGTCTCGGTGGCGAACCGCATGCCTCCACTGAGGCACCGTCAAATGTTCGCGGCCGGCCGCTCGGGCACAAACGGCCGCGGACAAACGCTCGTGAGCTCTCGCCCTAGTCCCAGCTCGCTGTAGAGTTGGCGCTCTTTCCTCGAGCGGGCACGCGCGAAACGCATGTTTCACACAACATGTGACTTGACCTCGCTTGCATCTAGCGGGACATCGACGGCCATCATCACGCAAGGCACCAGCAGCAGGATGAGTAGGAGCTGCAGCAGCAGGAGCAGCAGGAGGAACAGGAGGGTGAGAAGGAGCAACCAAATGTCGCACGGCCCCGTTGCCATAGCTACCTGAAACTTGCAACGAATCCAAGAACGTCGGCCGCACGCCGCGGTTCTTGAGGTTATGACATCAAGAATGGGTAAACCCTCTGGAAGCTGATTTGTTCGATTATGGACGTGCCGGCGGAATTCTGCACGGGGGGGAAAACACAGAAGGCTTGTTCTGTCGCTGGTTTCCCAGTCGGAGGGAGCTATCTACACTCGCTCTCCTTTCCTCCGCATCATTCACTTACACCTGCAACTCGGCGTTGGGCGGAGTGAAAAAAATGAATAATAGGGAAAGGAGACGGGGGGGTGGATAATCAATGATACACTGACGCAGGGGAACATCAATCATAATCTAATTCATGAAGAATTGGAAGACGGCCCCAAGAGAGCCCCCAGCAAGTCCAAGAGAACTCCAGGGCGGCGCTAAGCCGCCCCGAAGGAGGCGCGAAAACGGCCCAGAGAGACACTCGAGACGGCCCCCGAAAGCGGGCGCCCCAAGACTGCTCGCGAGGCATCCGAGAGACCTCGAGAGACCCCAAAGGCCCCGAAGAGGCCCAACGAAGCGACCTCCCCCACAAGCGGCCGCCCGAGCGCGGCTGAGACCAGGTTCTGCTGTCAAGGAGAGGCAGTGGGAAGAGGGGGGGAGGTGCGAGGGGATTATGGTCCCCCTCCTCCTTTGGCCCATCTTCCTTCTCCTCCCCCCCCCCCCACACACTCCTCAGCGACGCCGCTTTTGAATGAAAGCGGCCAGTGGCGAAGGGAGATTTGGCCACAGGGTCTAATATCCATTGGAAGCGCGGGCTCGAGCCTCCCAGGATCCGAGGGGCGCCGGCCGGCGACGCCCACCTGCTTCCCAGAGGCCAGAGCAGCATCGGGACAGGGGGGGGGGGGATAGCCCCGCACGGGCCCGCAATATTCGCCGGGCCGCGACGACGACGACACGGGCGCATGGGGAGGGGGGCGAACGACGCGGCGACATGGGACAGGACGCCCAGGGCGCCCAGGGCTGCCACAGCGGCGAGGCGCGCTGGGCTCTACGCCCGCGCACTGGCATTCCTGCCTACGCCCTGCGCTCGGCTGCGCACGGGGGGGGGGGGGGGGGGGGGGGGGCGGAGCAAGCAGGCAGAGACGCGGGCTCAGGGCAGGGGCCGGGGGGTGGGGTGACTGCGCACTTGCGCCAGAAGCACATGTCGGGTCGGGCGAAAGGGGGGGGTAACGAGGGGGGATTTGATAATCAGCTCACGTAGCTGACCTCCCGGCGCTGGGAGGCGCCCACGCATCGGGGGGCGGGCCCCTCGGCGGGGCCGAAACCAGCTGCGCGCAGCAGATTTCGCAACCCCCCCTTTCCCAACTCCCCCCTTTAATCTGGCCCGACTGCGAAGCCCTACTGGCGGCCTTGATATTTCCCCAGAACCTCTTCAAATCTGCCGACCCTTGGGCGTGTGGAGGACGCTGACGGTCGTCGTAGTCGTAGTCGTCGTCGTCGTCGTCGTCGCCGTCGTCAAGGAACATGGAAAAGGAACGTCGTAGTTTAATCGAGTCACTTCCCTCTATCCCATCCCTGTCTACCAGGGTGGGGGGCGCAGGAAGTGGGGGGGGGGTCGGCGCGGGGGTGGCCCCAGGTCGCAATGCCGCCCCCCCCCAGGGGCCCGGCGGGACACCAGCGGGAGCCCCTGGGGAGGCCCCGCCCTCAGGGTCGGCGGAACTGGCCGCGACGCCTTCGCAAGCTGAGACAGCTGACAGAACAAGACAGGTTGGACTATTGAGCAAAGTCACGCAGAAAGGTCTGCAACTTGCAAAGACCTGTCATCTGTAGGTGCACCGAACTCCCCACCGCACCCGCTTCGTCGGCCCCATGCCTCGAAGCGCCAGGTCAGCTACGCCTCCGAAGTCACCTGCCATACCTCGCGGTTGATGGCGAGCAGTGCCTAATCAGGTTCAAAGAATTCGTAGGAATGCTGAGTCCCAGCGCCAAACGTGCCCCTGTGACCCGATAGTCTCTTCCAATCACCAGAGGCACCTGTAACTGTTAGAGCTGGCAGCCTCCAAAATGATACGGGTCTTGTCGCGTTCTGGCCTCGCGCATGATATGCCCGGCCCAGAAGTGGCCCGGGAACAGCGCGGGCCGGCCCCGGGAATCCGACATGCGCCACCACGAGGAACGCGCAATGAGGAACGAGAGGGATTCTCTGGCCACGGCGGGCTCAGGCCACAAGCAGGCTCCGCGACATGGATCTTGGGAGCGACCCGAAACCCGAGCCCCCCCGAACCCAAAGCGGCCCTTACTTCAGCGCCCTGACCGCATGAGTGTCGCCAGCGGCGGCGAGGACGACGACGAGGGCGATCAAGACGACGATGAGACCAGCAACGATGCGTACGAATAGCAAGACGACGACAACAAGCGCAACGACGACGAGGACAATGTTGACGACGACAACGACGACGGCGCCGACGACGACGGGGGCGATCACGACGAGGACAACGACGAAGATAACGAAGAGGTCACCATGACGACAGCGGTAAAGTCCACGACAACGACGTCGGAGGCGACGACGAAGACGACGATGACGACGATGACGAGGGCGATGCCAACAAGGCGGTCGACGACGTCACGTGGCGACGCAGGCCGGCTGAAACCAACAGGGCGATGCTATTTCGGTAACAAATGGCAATGCCCGGGGGGCGAAGCAGTTATTCTACGCGGCCCCAGGGCAACAATTT
>CAUYUJ010005069.1:0-15000 GCA_963575745.1 Prorocentrum cordatum | reverse complement strand
TTTTAGGAAATTTGTTTGGGGGCAAAAAAACTTCCAGGAATCCTGAATTCTCCCCCCTGAAGTTTTTAGGAATCCTTTTGTAGAAAGGGGCTCTCACTAGGAATCCTTGTGTAAAGGCTTTCAATCGTAAGTCGTCGGTTGCAAATTGGAACCCTTTCGTAGAAGCTCTCAATAGGAATCCTTTTTGTAGAGGCTCTCAACAGGAATCCTTGTGTAAAGGCTTTCAATAGGAATCCTTGTTGTAGAGGCTCTCAGTATGAATCCTTTTGTCGAGGCTCTCAACAAGGATCCTTTTGCACAGGCTCTCAACGATAATCCATTTGCATGGAGTTTCAAGAGGAATCCTTTTGCAGTGGATTTCAGAAGGAACCCTTTGTCGCTAGGAATCATGTTGTAGAGGCTTTCAATGAGGACTGCGTTGTAAAGCCTATCAATGGGGCTCCTTTTGTAGAAGCTCTCAAGAAGAATCCTTTCGTAGAGGCTCTCAATCGGAATTCATTTTTTCGTATTAACTTTTAATGAGAATCCTTGTCGTAGAGGCTCTCAATAGGAATCCGTCTTGTAGATGCTGTCAACAGGAATCCTTTCGCACAGGCTCTGAATAGGAAACCACTTGTGATAGGTTTCAGCAGGGGTCCCTTTGCATTCCCTTTCAATGGGATTTTTTTTGTAGAGGCTCTCAATAAGAATCCTTGTGTACAAGGCTTTCAATGGGAATAATTTCGTGGAGGCTCTCAATAGGAATCCATTTGCAATGGCTCTCCAATAGGAATCCTTTCGTGGAGGCTCTCAATAGGCACCCTTTTGCACAAGCTCTCAATAATAATCCAACTGTATTGGGTTTCAGTCGGAATCCTTTCGCATTGGCTTTCAATGAGAATATGTTTTGTAAAGGCCCTCGACCGGAATCCTTTTGTAGCGGCTTTCAATCGGAATATATTTGTAGAGGCTCTCAAAAGGAGTCCTTTTGCGCAGGCTCTCAATAGGATTCCTTTTTGCATTGGCTTCCAATCGGAATCCTTGTTTAGAAACTCTCAATAGGAATCCTTTTTTGTGGAGGCTCTCAATTCGGCTCCTTTTCCAGAGGCTCTCAATAGGAATCCTAATGTAGACGCTCTCAGTTGGATGGTTCCAAGAATCCTGGATTCTTCCAGAGGATGGATTTAGGAAGGTTTTGTTGGAAGGTTCCAGAAATCCTGGACTCTCACGAGGAAGGCTTTAGGAAGGTATTTGTCCTGGAAGGCCCCAGGAATCTTCAATTATTCGTGGGGAGGGTTTTAGGAAGGTTTGTTTTGAAGGTTCCACGAACCCTGGATTCTTCCCGAGGAAAGTTCTAAGAAGGTTTTGTTGGGAGGCCCCAGGAAGCCTCGATTTGTTCCTGGGGGCGGTGTTAAAACAAATTATTTGGAAGGTTCCAGGAATCCGGGATGCTTCGTGAGGAAGGTCTTTTAGGGCGGCGTTTCGGAAGGTTCCGGGAATCTTGGATTCTTCGTGAGGAGGGTTTGGGGAAGGTTTTTTTTTTGAAAGGTTACACGGGTCCTGGTTTGTTCGTGAGAAAGGTTTTAGGGAGGTTGTTTGAAAGGTTCCAGATTTCACGGATTCTTCCGAAGGAAGGTTTTCAAGTTTTTTTTGGTTCGAGGAATCCTGGATTCTTCCTGAGGAAGGTTTCAAGACACTGTTTTTGAAGTTTCCTCGAATCCTGGATTCTTCCGGATGAAGGTTGTAGGGGGATTTCAAGCGGGCGGGCGGGCGGGCGGCGGGCGGGCGGAGGGCGCCAGGCGCGTGCGATTCCCCCCCCCAATAAACCACCCCAGAGACCCACCCCCTCCGGCCCGAGACCACCCCCGGAAGAACATGTCACTGGGGCATAACGTGCTCCAAAACGGGCCAAGTGGACCCCAAGAAGCCGGAGAGGCGGTTCCAGAAGACCCCGAAGCGCCGAATGATCCTTCCAAGCCTGCCGCGCCGTGGCGGAACGCCATCTTCGCCCTCGCCCTCCGCCTCCGCCTCCATCTCCCTGTTTTCACACCCCCCCTCCTTGTCGTCGCCCTCATCGCCACGCGCCCCCCCCACTCTCCCCCCTTCTTTCAATCCCAACGACGAAGATCGCGCCGAGGCTCACTTGGGCAATCTATGACTTCCCCGGAAGTCCAAAGGCCCGCGGCCCCCCAACAAGACAAACTTCTTCGGGGTCGGCGGCAGAGGCGGCAGCCTGCAAATCCGGCCGCCCCCGCCCTGCGGCGTGGGCCGTGCGAGACCTCTCTGACACAGTGTCTGGCGCAGTCGTTGGCCCCCTTCTCCAGTGCCTGGTCAAAAACCTCTTGAAAGTCCCTCCGAGGGGGGCCCACTCTGCCGCCGCCCCCCCCCCCCCCTCACGGTCTCAAACGGCCCGGGGACGACCCAAGGGAGCCCCAAGCCGGTCCAAGAGAGTCCCGAGCAGTCCAAGAGAGCCTCCACACGGTTTCAGATCGCTCAAAGACGCCCCAGATGGCCTCCAGACGGCCCAAGACGCCTCCAAGACGGCCCAAGAGGGCTCCAAGAGCACCCCCAAGACAGCCCCGAGAAGCAACAATCATAAATGTTCAATGGTTTTTGAAGGATTTTCACGTTCACGCCATTTCGGCTTACCCACGCTCCACGACGGCCCAAGAGGCCCCCAAGATCGCCCCAGGACGGCCCAACAGGCCCCCAAGACGGCCCCAAGACGGCCCAGGAGGGCCCCAAGACCGCCCAAGAGGCCCCCGGGACGGCCCAAGAGGGGCGCCAGGATGGCCCCAAGAGGAGGTCCAGAAGGGGAACCCGAATGAACATTTCGAGCTTTCGGCTCCAGAGGCCCCCAGAAGGCCCTAAGAGGCCCCCTGGAGGCCCCCAAGAAGGCCCCAAGAGGTCTCCAAGAAGCCCCTGGGACGCCCCCAAGAGGCCCCTAAACTGCCCCGCAGAAGCCCCCGAGAGCTGTCCGAAGAGACTCCTGCAAGCGTCCATGAGGACTCTGAGCCACAACCCAGGCAAGGTAGCGAGACCCAAGAGGCTCCCAAGAAGCCCCCAGGAAACCCCCAAGAGGCACCTAAACTCCCCCCAATAGCCCCCGAGAGCCCTCTCGGGAGAGCCCACGAAGCGTCCATGAGGAATCCGAACCGAAACCCAAGCACGGTGGCGGGATGGGCCGACGGCCAATTGATACATGGCATACGCACCGCGTCACGACGTGCGATGCTGCGCACCACTTCGACAAACCCCCAGGGAGCGGCCGGTGATGCGCCGCCGGCGTCCTCGATATATAAAAGGAATGCGGAGGATGGGCGGCAAGGAACGAGGACGCGCGCAGTGCGCGGGAGAGGGGGCGCGATGTGGAGGAGACAAGTCGCGTCTGCGAATGAAAAAAATTATCCCGGCAAAGCAACCTAACAGCCATGTGTAGGAGCATATCTGGAAGCATTCCCCTTAAGATTCGGATGAGAATCCAGTTGTAGAATTCTGCTGTTCTCGCAGTCGTAGTCGCATTCGCGATGACAGTCGCAGTGGCAACGGCAGTCGCAGTCACAGCCTCAGCCTCAGCCTGCCTCAGCCTCAGCCTCAGCCTCAGCCTCAGCCTCCTCAGCCTCAGCCTCAGCCTGCTTCAGCCTCAGCCTCAGTCTGCCTTCAGCCTCGGCCTCAGCCTCAGCCTGCCTCAGCCTCAGCCTGCATCAGCCTCAGCCTCAGCCTCAGCCTGCCTCAGCCTCAGCCTGCCTCAGCCTCAGCCTCAGCCTGCCTCTGCCTCAGCCTCAGCCTGCTTCAGCCTCAGCCTCAGTCTGCCGTCGGCCTCGGCCTCAGCCTCAGCCTGCCTCAGCCTCAGCCTGCATCAGCCTCAGCCTCAGCACGAAGCGACCCAGCTAGAAGGACAAAGCGCTGAATGTACACCGATGTGTTCGACGACTGCGTATGTAATGATGTGGCGATATACAGACTGAGCCCTTCGTGAATGTCTACATGTTTTTCTGACGCCTACAAACGGCGCTGACGTGTGTGAGAAAATTGTCCGCGCAGCAAAAGCCGGCGAAGCGTGCGGGAGCTCGCATGCTGAGACAGACTACGTCTGCAGACCGCCAGCTGCAAAAGGTTGCGAGCGGCTCTTGGAAGATGTTTACGGAACGGAGCTACGGTGTCTGAAAACATTGGCATCGAAGCGAAGAGCCTCGGAGCCCTGCAACCTGAGAAACACCGCAGGAACTCGCATACTGAAAAGGAATGCATTGCAAACCGCACGCTGCGAACCCTGCAGGCTGAGAAGCACCGCAGGATGTCGCATGCTGAAAAGCACTTGTACTGCAGAGCGCTAGCACTCCATCTCGGGCTCGGACCCCCCCGTCCTGATCCAGAACGTGTCCGGCCACGGCCTGAAAATGCCGTTCCAACTCCCGAGGATCAGCTGGCACTCCGGCTCTGGGACACTCCAGTACGTCTTGAGCACCTTGAGCCAGGCCCCATCTCGGGATCCCCACAGCACGCTGTACTTGACCGAGACCGTGCCGAACTCATAACAATTGACCTCCGAAGGACCTGCGATGCGGTGGTTCTGAGCCAGGACGAGGTCCGCATGGTCGAGCGTCGGCACCGTACGCCCATGCCCAGACGGACCATCCACGGCGAGCCACATCATCTGAGACAGCGTCTGGAGGGCGGTCGACAGGCGACTGGCGACTGGCGACGACGAGCTGGTCTTGGACTGTCAGGAACGCTACACGACCAAAAGAAAACGAAGCACGACCGAGGAAACACCAGAGCTCCTAGCTGGGAGGCGAGATCAAGGGGGACGAGGAAGAAGGGAAGAGGAGGAGGAGGAAGAGTCAGAGCAAGAGTAACGGTGAGAGTAAGAGTCAGAGTAAGAGTAAGGCGAACTGCACGAGTCGGAGTAAGAGTCAGGGCAAGAGGCCCCCCAAGCGGCCCCAAGAGGCCCCCAAGAGGCCCCCAAGAGGCCCCCAAGAGGCCCCAAGAGGCCCCAAGAGGCCCCCAAGAGGCCCCAAGAGGCCCCAAGAGGCCCCCAAGAGGCCCCACGAGGCTCCAAGAGGCCCTCCAAGGGCTGGTGGTACTCGGCTTTTAATCATGTGGTGGGAGGGCGGAACGCGAGGGCTTACGGCCGCCCTTCGGGTTTGATCACTGCTCCTTATCAATCCCACCGCCCTTTGGGCGTGAGTGGTTTAGGGAGCCCGCTCTGTTCTCAACCCCCCTTCTTCCCCTTCGGGGAGGGGTTTACCCCTCCCCCTACCCCCTCCCCCTGGGCCTGGAGAGGGCGCCCCGCGGGTCGTTTGAGGGGTCTTTTTTCGACTCCTGGGAGGGCTAAAAAACGACGACCCTCACGAGGATTCTGGCCCCGACGGGGGGGCACCGCCTGGTCCCCCTCCTCTTCTTTAAAGCCAGAATCATTGATTGTACTACGGTTTTGGCCCCATTTTGGCGTCCTGAGGGGGCCGCGCTCATCTTCCTTCACAGCAAAATCATTGATTTTACGAAGGTTTTCGGCTCATTTTGTCCTTCTCAGGGGGCAGCTCTCATTTGCGCTTTTGAGGAGGTCGCAAGAGGCCCCAAGATGGCCCCAAGAGGCCCCCAGGAGGCTCCCAAGAGGCCTCCAAGAGGCCCCCAAGAGGCCCCCAAGCGGCCCCAAGAGGCCCCCAAGAGGCCCCCAAGAGGCCCCCAAGAGGCCCCAAGAGGCCCCAAGAGGCCCCCAAGAGGCCCCAAGAGGCTGAGAAGCACCGCAGGAACTCGCATGCTTTCGAACACTACTGCTCGAGACCGCAGCTGGAGAGCGGCAGACCGCAGGCTGAGAAGCACCGCGGGCAGGGAGACTTGCAAAACTCAGATGTCCTGATCGTCTTGGAGGAAGTCACGCCAGTCCGGCGGCTGCCAAGAATCGATGATGCGCCTGGAGCCACCGCCCGTGCTGCCGCCGATGTCCAGGTAGTCGCCATCGGCCCTGAACAGACGGCCGTGCCCCAGCGCCAGAATCGCTTGGTTGCGGATTTGAAGCAGTTCTCCGCTCTCAAACATCTGCAACGCGCCCAGCTGCCTGCGCGTGAAGTTCGGCTTTGGCTGGCCAGCCTGGGCAGACAGATGGCGGGAAAGCCGCTCCCCCTCGTTGTAGCGCGCGATGGCCTCGGCCTTCTGGCGGTGCAGCCGGCGCCGCTGTTGCCGCAGAGCTTCCTCGGGAACTGCTGCATCACGGCCCTCACTGTGATCAGCTTGCAACGCTTGCGTTAGCCAATCAACGTCGAAGCGCCCTGAGAAGGCCAGCACCTCCCAGATCTGTTTGGTACCGGCCACACGTTGCAAATGGCGATGCCACCGCTTACGCTTCTGGTCTTTCACAAACTTGGCGACGCTACCCAGACCTGCACCCTTGGCCTGGCCACCTTTTCCCGCAGGCTGAGAAGCACCGTGAGAACCTTTCTTACCGCCTGGCCCTTTGTTAGGACCCTGCGGAACCGCATGGCCCCCTTGTGGCGCAGACTTGCCTCTCGCTTTTCCCTTTTCGACATCCCGTTCCTGAAGCGCACGCTGCTGCCGCGACTGCTCGTACTGGTCGCGAGCTACTCTGACCAATTCCTGGCGCTCAGGCTCCGTGAGAACGTAGCGCATGTCGTCGATGTTCTTGCTCCGCAGAAAGTCATGTCGAAGCTCAAGGACAGAGAGAATGGCTCGGCCAGTCTCCTCCTGAGACGCAAAGGCCGTGTCATATTCCGAGCCAGGCTGAGGAGCGCCAGCTGGATCAGCGTCCGCTGGCTCCGTGGACTTCCTCTTTTTGAAAAGCAAGAGACTGAGATGATGGAGGACTTTCGGATCGTACTCCTCGTCGTACCTTTCGTCCCAAAGCTGCCTCAGCTCCCTGTGCAAGTCGTTCGCGCGATTCTGAACGACATCCTCGACGTAGTCGGGATCACCCGGTGAAGTCGGTGAAAGCGGAGGAGTAGAACTCGGCGACCGATCCCAATGCACAGAAGACTCGCGGTCCGCCTGTACGCTGACGTCGGCGTCGGAGACGTTTTCGACGACAATCTTCCGCCTCTTGCTCTCCCCAGGCTGAATAGCACCAGGGAGAGTGAGCACAACCGCCACCGCATCGTGTGCGTCGTTGCGCATGCCACGATCCGTAAAAGACGCGCCAACGGCAATGGAGCAGAAACGGGCGACTGCTCCGCAGACCGCGACGTGGTCGCCTTTGAGGTCGGCCGGAGTGGCATGGACCTCCCAGAGCTTCTCGTCGTTCTGCTGGCGCTGGTAAGCCTCCCGCGCCTCCTGGAAAGTCAGGTTGTCGTCGCCGACTACAAGCAGAACGACTGGCACGTGCGGCTCCGAAGCATTGAGAATCTGAGCCATGCAGTCCAGGTGCAAGCGGAGATGGCGAACTGTCCGCTTTCGAGTCTGGATGGTCGGCGGTTTCTTGCCGCACACGATGTGCATGTTGGCGATCACCACGTGGAACTTGTCATGGCCTGGTTTGTTCACCTCAAAATGTGAAATAACAGCATCAATCTCTCGGCCGCTAGGAGGCCTGTAAACTTTGCTGTCTTCGCACAGAGTCAGTTCCGCAGGCTGAGAAGCACCGCGGAACCCCCAGAGAGTCAAGTAGTTGTCGACCTCCGAGAAGCGAATGCCATCACCGAAAGGCTTACTGAGGATCTCTGTCACGTTGATCCCTGCTCGGCGAAAGCCTTCACGGAACGCACCGACCTCGCAGCCACAGACCATATCAGCATCAGCGGTCTCCACTATCGTGGCGCACACCCTTCCGAAGTTAGCGCAGTGAGTGGCCGCCTGCTTACCAGTCATCATGCCCTGCTCGAACCCGAAATTGAACGAGGCGACCGTGAAAGACGCAGGCTGCACAGCGCCAGAACCAGGCGTCTGTCCACCTTCCTCCGCAGGCTGAGAAGCACCGCGAGGCGGCGCAGGCTGAGAAGCACCGCGAGGCGGCGACACTTCGGACGAGCCTCGCGGAGCAGAGGCTGCGGATGAACGTTGGACATGGGGGTACGGCCAGGGGAACGCCATTGCAATCGAAACTCAGTGGACTGCAGTGAACGAATGCAGTGGCACGATTGAATGCAGTGGACTGCAGTGTCACTAGCAAGTCCTGAACCAAACACGGCTGTGGCGGAAGGATTATGAAGCGTCTGTCTATTCAAAATGTGGCCCGGGAATGGAGTTCTGGGAACTCGAAGACCTGGAAGTGGACTAGAGTTGGCTCCGGGCATCCAAAGTGTGGCCCAGGAATGGAGTTCTGGGAACTCGAAGAGCACGAAGTGTGTGACTGTTGCATCCGGCCCTCCGCGATGTGTAGAAGCATATCTGAAAGCATTCCCCTTAAGATTCAGATGAAAATCCAGTTGTCGAATTCTGCTGTTCTCGCAGTCGTAGTCGCATTCGCGATGACAGTCGCAGCGGCAACGGCAGTCGCAGTCACAGCCTCAGCCTCAGCCTGCCTCCTCCTCTCCTCCTCCTTCTCCTGCTCCTCCTCCTCCTCCTCCTCCTCCTCTTCCTCCTGCTCGTCCTCGTTCTCGTCCTCCTCGTCTTGCTCGTCCTCCTCCTCCTGGTGCTCTCTCCTCCTCCTCCTCCTCCTCCTCCTCCTCCTCCTCCTCCTCCTCCTGGTGGTCCTCGTTCTCCTCCTCCTGGTGCTCTCCCCCCCCTCCTCCTCCTCTCTCCTCGTTCCTCCTCCTCCTCTTCCTCTCCTCCTCCGTTCCTCCTCCCCTTCTTCTACGCCTCCTCCTCCTTCTACCTCTCCTTCTCCGGGTCGTCCTCCCTCCCCTCCGCCTCCTCCTCCTCATCATAATCTTCTGGTCTCCTCGTTCTCGTCCTCCTCGTCGTGCTCGGTCTCCTCTGCCTCGATGGTGTTCTATCCTCCTCCTGCCTCCTCCTCCTCCTCCCTCCTGCAGCCGCCTCATCCTCCTGGTGGTCATCGTTCTCACTCTGGTACTCTCCCCCCCCCTCCTCCTCCTCTCATCCTTTCTCGTCCTCGTCCTCCTCCTCCTCCTCCTTCCTCCTTCTTCCTCCTCCTCCTCCTTCCTCCTCCTTTCCTCCCTCCTTACGCCTCTCCTCTGGTACTCTCCCTCTCACCTTCTCCTTCCTCCTCCTCCTCCTGGTCGTCCTCCTCCTCCTGGTCGTCCTCCTCCTCCTGCTCGTCCTCCTCCTCCTCCTGCTCGTCCTTCTTCTCCTGCTCCTCCTGCTCCTCGTCCTGCTCCTGCTCGTCCTCGTCCTCCTGGTCTTGCTCGTCCTCCTCCTCGTCGTGCTCTTGCCCCTGCTGAAAATGTGGCCCAGGACTGGGAGTTCTGGGAAGTCGAAGAGCACGAAGTTGCCTGCAGTTGGCTACGGGCATTCAAAATGTGGCCCGGGAATGGAGTTCTGGGAACTCGAAGAGCACGAAGTGGCCTACAATTGGCTCCGGGCATTCAAAATGTGGCCCGGGAATGAAGTTCTGGGAACTCGAAGAGCACGAAGTGGCCTACAGTTGGCTCCGGGCATCCAAAATGTGGCCCGGGAATGGAATTCTGGGAACTCGATGAGCACGAAGTGTGTGACTATTGCATCCGGTTATTCTAAATGTGGCCCGGGAATGGCGTTCTGGGATGTCGATGAGCACGAAGTGTGTGACTGTTGCATCCGGTTATTCAGAATGTGGCCCGGGAATGGCGTTCTGGGATCTCGAAGAGCACTTTGTGTGTGACTGCTGCATCCGGGTATTCAGAATGTGGCCTGGGAATGGAGTTCTGGGAAGGCGAAGAGCACGAAGTGTGTGACTGTTGGTGAAAAACGAGCCCGGCACCTGCCGCCCGGCAACTCCCAACACCTGCCCGGACCCCCCTGTGGAGTGATCTGCTGCTCTCTTTTGATCCCACTAGAAACCTATCAGTCTTCGCTGTTAGGTAACAATCACTGACTGCACAATTAGGAAAACATGCGCTGGTCTTCGGTGAGCGAACTCGAACGAAGAATGTTCTGCATCTCCGCGATGGTGCCCCACATTTGCTTCACCGCCTGCTCGCCATGCGTCTCACGCTGGTGCGTCTCGAGCCTGTCAAACGAACTGACTCCTTTCTTCTTCCTAGATTATCCCGGCAAAGCAACCTAACAGCCATGTGTAGGAGCATATCTGGAAGCATTCCCCTTAAGATTCGGATGAGAATCCAGTTGTAGAATTCTGCTGTTTTCGCAGTCGTAGTCGCATTCGCGATGACAGTCGCAGCGGCAACGGCAGTCGCAGTCACAGCCTCAGCCTCAGCCTGCCTCAGCCTCAGCCTCCGCCTGCCTCAGCCTCAGCCTGCCTCAGCCTCAGCCTCAGCCTGCTTCAGCCTCAGCATCAGTCTGCCTTCGGCCTCGGCCTCAGCCTCAGCCTGCCTCGGCCTCAGCCTGCATCAGCCTCAGCCTCAGCCTCAGCCTTCCTCAGCATCAGCCTGCCTCAGCCTCAGCCTCAGCCTCAGCCTGCCTCTGCCTCAGCCTCAGCCTGCTTCAGCCTCAGCCTCAGTCTGCCGTCGGCCTCAGCCTCAGCCTCAGCCTGCCTCAGCCTCAGCCTACATCAGCCTCAGCCTCAGCACGAAGCGACCCAGCTAGAAGGACAAAGCGCTGAATGTACACCGATGTGTTCGACGACTGCGTATGTAATGATGTGACGATATACAGACTAAGCCCTTCGTGAATGTCTACATGTTTTTCTGACGCCTACAAACGGCGCTGACGTGCGTGAGAAAATTGCCCGCGCAGCAAAAGCCGGCGAAGCGCGCGGGAGCTCGCATGCTGAGACAGACTACGTCTGCAGACCGCCAGCTGCAAAAGGTTGCGAGCGGTTCTTGGAAGATGTTTACGGAACGGAGCTACGGTGTCTGAAAACATTGGCATCGAGCGAAGAGCTCGGAGCCTTGCAACCTGAGAAACCGCAGGAACTCGCCATACTGAAAGAATGTCATTTGCAAATCGCACCGCTGCGAAACCTGCAGGCTGAGAAGCACTCTCGTGTGCTGCTGAAAGGCATTGTTAATACTGCAGAGCGCTTTTAGCACTCCATCTCGGGCTCGGACCCCCCCGTCCTGATCCAGAACGTGTCCGGCCACGGCCTGAAAATGCCGTTCCAACTCCCGAGGATCAGCTGGCACTCCGGCTCTGGGACACTCCAGTACGTCTTGAGCACCTTGAGCCAGGCCCCATCTCGGGATCCCCCCAGCACGCTGTACTTGACCGAGACCGTGCCGAACTCATAACAATTGACCTCCGAAGGACCTGCGATGCGGTGGTTCTGAGCCAGGACGAGGTCCGCATGGTCGAGCGTCGGCACCGTACGCCCAAGCCCAGACGGACCATCCACGGCGAGCCACATCATCTGAGACAGCGTCTGGAGGGCGGTCGACAGGCGACTGGCGACTGGCGACGACGAGCTGGTCTTGGACTGTCAGGAACGCTTCACGACCAAAAGAAAACGAAGCACGACCGAGGAAACACCAGAGCTCCTAGCTGGGAGGCGAGATCAAGGGGGACGAGGAAGAAGGGAAGAGGAGGAGGAGGAAGAGTCAGAGCAAGAGTAACGGTGAGAGTAAGAGTCTGAGTAAGAGTAAGGCGAACTGCACGAGTCGGAGTAAGAGTCAGGGCAAGAGGCCCCCCAAGCGGCCCCAAGAGGCCCCCAAGAGGCCCCCAAGAGGCCCCCAAGAGGCCCCAAGAGGCCCCAAGAGGCCCCCGAGAGGCCCCCAAGAGGCCCCCAAGAGGCCCCCAAGAGGCCCCACGAGGCTCCAAGAGGCCCTCCAAGGGCTGGTGGTACTCGGCTTTTAATCATGTGGTGGGAGGGCGGAACGCGAGGGCTTACGGCCGCCCTTCGGGTTTGATCACTGCTCCTGATCAATCCCACCAGCCCTTTGGGCGTGAGTGGTTTAGGGAGCCCGCTCTGTTCTCAACCCCCCTTCTTCCCCTTCGGGGAGGGGTTTGCCCCTCCCCCTACCCCCTCCCCCTGGGCCTGGAGAGGGCGCCCCGCGGGTCGTTTGAGGGGTCTTTTTCGACTCCTGGGAGGGCTAAAAAAACGACGACCCTCACGAGGATTCTGGCCCCGACGGGGGGGCACCGTCTGGTCCCCCTCCTCTTCTTTATAGCCAGAATCATTGATTGTACTACGGTTTTGGCCCCATTTTGGCGTCCTGAGGGGGCCGCGCTCATCTTCCTTCACAGCTAAATCATTGATTTTACGAAGGTTTCGGCTCATTTTTTCCTTTCAGGGGGCAGCTCTATTTGCGCTTTTGAGGGAGGTCGCTAAGAGGCCCCAAGATGGCCCCAAGAGGCCCCAGGAGGCTCTCCAAGAGGCTCCAAGAGGCCCCCAAGAGGCCCCCAAGCGGCCCCAAGAGGCCCCCAAGAGGCCCCATGGAGGTCCCCAAGAGCCCAAGAGGCCCCAAGAGGCCCAGAGGCCCCAAGCGCTGAGAAGCACCGCAGGAACTCGCATGCTTTCGAACACTGCTGCTCGAGACCGCAGCTGGAGAGCGGCAGACCGCAGGCTGAGAAGCACCGCGGGCAGGGAGACTTGCAAAACTCAGATGTCCTGATCGTCTTGGAGGAAATCACGCCAGTCCGGCGGCTGCCAAGAATCGATGACGCGCCTGGAGCCACCGCCCGTGCTGCCGCCGATGTCCAGGTAGTCGCCATCGCCCCTGAACAGACGGCCGTGCCCCAACGCCAGAATCGCTTGGTTGCGGATTTGAAGCAGCGCTCCGCTCTCAAACATCTGCAACACGTCCAGCTGCCCGCGCGTGAAGTTCGGCTTTGGCTGGCCAGCCTGGGCAGACAGATGGCGGGAAAGCCGCTCCCCCTCGTTGTAGCGCGCGATGGCCTCGGCCTTCTGGTGGTGCAGCCGGCGCCGCTGTTGCCGCAGAGCTTCCTCCTCGGGGGAATTGCTGCATCGCGGCCTCACTGTGATACAGCTTGCACGATTGCGTTAGCCACTCTACGTCGAAGCGCCTGTGAAGGCCTGCACCTCCCAGATTCAGTTTGGCACGGCCACAACGTTGCAAAATGGCGATGCACCGCTTACGCTTTTTGGTCTTTTCACAACTTGGCGACTTACCCAGACATTGCACCTTGGCTGGCCACCCTTTTTTCCCGCGGGCTGAGAAGCACGTGAAGAACCTTTCTTAACCGCTGTCCCTTTGTTAGGGACCCTGCGGAAGATGTGCCCCCTTGTGGCGCAGACTTGCCTCTCGCTTTTCCTTTTTCGACATCCCGTTCCTGAAGCGCACGCTGCTGCCGCGACTGCTCGTACTGGTCGCGAGCTACTCTGACCAATTCCTGGCGCTCAGGCTCCGTGAGAACGTAGCGCATGTCGTCGATGTTCTTGCTCCGCAGAAAGTCATGTCGAAGCTTAAGGACAGAGAGACTGGCTCGGCCAGTCTCCTCCTGAGACGCAAAGGCCGTGTCATATTCCGAGCCAGGCTGAGGAGCGCCAGCTGGATCAGTGTCCGCTGGCTCCGTGGACTTCCTCTTTTTGAAAAGCAAGAGACTGAGATGATGGAGAACTTTCGGATCGTACTCCTCGTCGTACCTGTCGTCCCAAAGCTTCCTCAGCTCCCTGTGCAAGTCGTCCGCGCGATTCTGAACGACATCCTCGACGTAGTCGGGATCACCCGGTGAAGTCGGTGAAAGCGGAGGAGCAGAACTCGGCGACCGATCCCAATGCACAGAAGACTCGCGGTCCGCCTGTACGCTGACGTCGGCGTCGGAGACGTTTTCGACGACAATCTTCCGCCTCTTGCTCTCCCCAGGCTGAATAGCACCAGGGGGAGTGAGCACAACCGCCACCGCATCGTGTGCGTCGTTGCGCATGCCACGATCCGTAAAAGACGCGCCAACGGCAATGGAGCAGAAACGGGCGACTGCTCCGCAGACCGCGACGTGGTCGCCTTTGAGGTCGGCCGGAGTGGCATGGACCTCCCAGAGCTTCTCGTCGTTCTGCTGGCGCTGGTAAGCCTTCCGCGCCTCCTGGAAAGTCAGGTTGTCGTCGCCGACTACAAGCAGAACGACTGGCACGTGCGGCTCCGAAGCATTGAGAATCTGAGCCATGCAGTCCAGGTGCAAGCGGAGATGGCGAACTGTCCGCTTTCGAGTCTGGATGGTCGGCGGTTTCTTGCCGCACACGATGTGCATGTTGGCGATCACCACGTGGAACTTGACATGGCCTGGTTTGTTCACCTCAAAATGTGAAATAACAGCATCAATCTCTCGGCCGCTAGGAGGCCTGTAAACTTTGCTGTCTTCGCACAGAGTCAGTTCCGCAGGCTGAGAAGCACCGCGGAACCCCCAGAGAGTCAAGTAGTTGTCGACCTCCAAGAAGCGAATGCCAACACCGAAAGGCTTACTGAGGATCTCTGTCACGTTGATCCCTGCTCGGCGAAAGCCTTCACGGAACGCACCGACCTCGCATGCACAGACAATATCAGCATCAGCGGTCTCACTATCGTGGCGCACACCCTTCCGAAGTTAGCGCAGTGAGTGGCCGCCTGCTTACCAGTCATCATGCCCTGCTCGAACCCGAAATTGAACGAGGCGACCGTGAAAGACGCAGGCTGCACAGCGCCAGAACCAGGCGTCTGTCCACCTTCCTCCGCAGGCTGAGAAGCACCGCGAGGCGGCGCAAGCTGAGAAGCACCGCGAGGCGGCGACACTTCGGACGAGCCTCGCGGAGCGGAGGCTGCGGATGAACGTTGGACATGGGGGTACGGCCAGGGGAACGCCATTGCAATCGAAACTCAGTGGACTGCAGTGAATGAGTGCAGTGGCACGATTGAATGCAGTGGACTGCAGTGTCACTAGCAAGTCCTGAACCAAACACGGCTGTGGCGGAAGGAATATGAAGCGTCTGGCTATTCAAAATGTGGCCCGGGAATGGAGTTCTGGGAACTCGAAGACCAGGAAGTGGCCTACAGTTGGCTCCGGGCATCCAAAATGTGGCCCGGGAATGGAATTCTGGGACTTCGAAGAGCACGAAGTGTGTAACTGTTGCATCCGGCCCTC
>CAUYUJ010005068.1:0-64424 GCA_963575745.1 Prorocentrum cordatum | reverse complement strand
GTGGTAGTAGTAGTAGTAGTAATAGTAGTAGTAGTAATAGTAGTAGTAGTAGTAGTACAGTAGTAGTAGTACAGTAGTAGTAGCAGTAGTAGTAGTAGTAGTAGTAGTCGTAGTAGTAGTAGTAGTAGTAGTAGTAGTAGCAAGGATAGTAGTAGTAGTAGTAGTAGTAGTAGTAGTAGTAGTCGTAGTCGTAGTAGCAGCAGCAGCAGCAGCAGCAGTAGTAGTAGGGAAAAAGGGTCGTCGTAGTGTTTGGTCAATGAGGGTACTTGACCACCATTGGGCGATCGCAATGCGAATGATCAAACAGTCAGGAGGCCAAAACGCCGGAATCCCGATTTTGAATCCCCGGCACGGATTCGAATCCCAGGCGGGTCGTGCGGTGGCACGCGGCCCCCTACCAATTCACGCGACCTACGGATTTTTGTCGGAGGGGGGGGTGATGCCGACACCCCCCAAACAGGGGGGGGGGTCCGACTCGGATGCGGATCCGTGTCGGTAGGGGGGGGGATCGTGACCCCCCCCCCTCCGACAAAAAACCGTGGGTCGCGTGGATTGGTAGGGGGCCGCGTGCCACCGCACGACCCGCCTGGGATTCGAAGCCGTGCCGGGATTCAAAATCGGGATTCCGGCGTTTTGGCCGAAAGACGAAGTGATGGTTCGCATTGTAATCGCCCAAGGGTGGTTCACCTACCGCTATTGTTTTTTGTTCGTAGTAGTAGTAGTAGTAGTAGTAGTAGTAGTAGTAGTAGTAGTAGTATAGTAGTAGTAGTAGTAGTAGTAGTAGTAGTAGTAGTAGTAGTAGTAGTAGTAGTGCGTAGTAGTAGTAGTAGTAGTAGTAGTAGTAGTAGTAGTAGTAGTAGTAGTAGTAGTAGTAGTAGTAGTAGTAGTAGTAGTAGTAGTAGTCGTAGTAGTAGTAGTAGTAGTCGTAGTCGTAGTCGTAGCGTAGTCGTCGTAGTCGTAGTCGTAGTCGTAGTCGTAGTCGTAGTCGTAGTCGTAGTCGTAGTCGTAGTCGTAGTCGTAGTCGTAGTCGTAGTCGTAGTATTATTAAAGTAGTAGTAGTAGTAGTAGTAGTCGTAGTAGTAGTAGTAGTAGTAGTAGTAGTAGTAGTAGTAGTGGTAGTAGTAATAGTAGTAGTTGTAGTAGTAGTAGTAGAAGTAGTAGTAGTAGTAGTAGTAACAGTAGTAGAAGTAGTAGTCGTAGTCGTAGTCGTAGTCGTAGTCGTAGTAGGAGTAGTAGTAGTAGTCGTAGAAGTAGTAGTATCAGTGGTACTAGATGTCGCAGTAGTAGTAGTAGCAGCAGTATTCAAGGTGGTAGTAGTAGTAGTCGTAGTAGTAGTAGTAGTCGTAGTCGTCGTCGTCCTCGTCGTCGTAGTAGTCGTCGTCGTCGTTGCAGGCTTTCTAGTAGTAGTAGTTGTTGTTGTTGAAGTAGAAGTCGTAGCAGCAGAAATGAGAGTAGCAGCAGAAATACTAGTAGTATTGGTCGTAGTAGTACTAAGAATAGTGGTATAATGGCTAGTAGGAGGAATCGTGGTCGTAGTAGTAGCAATGGTAGTAGAAGAAGAAGTAGTAGTAGTAGTAGTAGGAGTAGTAGTAGTAGTAGCATCCATAAAATCAGTAGCATAATGATCAGCGAGAGTAGTCGTACTGGTAGTGGTAGTGGTAGTGGTAGAGGAATAAAAGTAAGAGTAGTCGTAGTAATAGTAGTAATGGTAGGAGTAGTATAGTAGTTGTAGTAGTAGTAGTAGTAGTGGTGGTAGTGGTAGGGGTAGTGGTAGAGGCGGCAGCCGTAGTAATAATAGTAGCAGCAGTAGTAGTAGTAGTAGCAGTTGTGCAGTGTGGTAGTAGTGGTAGTGGTAGTAATCACAATAAGAGTAAGACTAAGAGTAGTAGTAGTAGTAGTAGTAGTCGTCTCAGTACTAGTAGTAGTAGTAGTAGTAGTAGTAGAAGTAGAAGTAGTAGTAGTAGTAGTAGGTAGTAGTAGTAGTAGTAGTAGTAGTAGTAGTAGTAGTAGTAGTAGTAGTAGTAGTAGTAGTAGTAGTAGTAGTAGTAGTAGTAGTAGTAATAGATTGAGTAGTAGCAGTAGTAGTAATCGTGGTGTTGGCAGTGGCACGAGTAGTGTTGTAGTAGTAGTCGTAGCAAGCAAAGCAAGACTCGTAGTAATCGTAGTGGTAGTACTCGTGGTCAATCTAAGTAGTGGTAGTACTTCTGGTAGTAGTAGTGACAGTATTAGTACTGGCAATACTTATAGTAGTAGTAGTACTAACAGTCGCAGTAGTAGTAGCAGTAGTAGTAGCAGTAGCAGTAGTAGTAGTAGTACTAGTACTAGTACTAGTAGTACTAGAAGTACTAGTAGTGAGTATAGTAGTGGCCATGGTACCAGAAGTGGTAGTGCTGGTAGCAGGAATAGCAGTACTAGTCGTAGTAGTCGTTGTTGTTGTAGTTGTAGTATTCGGCGTCGCTTCAGTAGAAGTAATAACATTGAAAGCAGTAGGCGTAATAGTAGAAGCAGGAAATAATAGTAGTGGTCGTAGTAGTAGGAGTAGAAGTAGTATTATTACCTGTAGCAGGAATAGTCGTAGCAGAAGTCGTAGCAGTAGGTCGAAGTAGTAGTAGTGTCCGTAATATTGACCTCAAAAGTTGGTCCTCCTGCAGCCATCGAAAGTTGGCCCTTCTAGGGTTTATTTGGGCGCCAGGAAAAGTCAATAAGGGCCCCAGGAGGGCTCCAAGAAGGCCCCAAGAGGGCCTTAAGAGTGGCCCAAAGAGACCTCAAGAAGGCCCCCAAAGCGCCCTCTTCCCCTAAGGATTTTCCAGGACTCCCATGTATTCGCAAATATTCCTAAGGATCCCAAGGAATCCCAAGGACCCTAAGGAATCCTAAGGATCCTAAGGAATCCTAAGGAATCATAAGGAATCCTGAGGAATCGAAGTACTTCTGAAGAAGAAAGAAGTACTTCTGAAGAAGCAAGAAATACTTCTGAAGAAGAAAGAAGTACTTCTGAAGATCCCATGGTTGTAATTGGTCCCATTTATGTTTGCAATTCGCTTCGAACGGTTGGAATTGGGACTGGTCGGTTGTAATTCGTCCCGTCCCATTTCGGGGGGAGGGGCGGGGGGAGGAGGAGGGAGGGGGGCTTAGGGAGAGAGGGAGGAGGGGGAGGGGAGAGAGGCAGGCCGGAGAAACGCGAGGAGCCACAACCACAGGTGGCCCCTCCTCCTCCTCCTCCTCCTCTTCCTCCTCCTCCTCCGCCTCCGCCTCCTCGCGATCCGTCTGGCCCCTATGGGCCGCCAGGCATAGCAGAAAACCGAAACCCCGACACAAACTGAATCCATAGTTTCTCTGATCACGCGTCGTCTGGAGCTGAAAGAGACAAGAGATCATGGGAGAACTGCGGTGCCCGAGTCTGGCTCCGCATTGCACAATGCCTTGGAGCCGGGACCCTTCCGTGTATGTATATGTGTGTACATGTGTACACATACGTAAGATGTACGTGAGTGTTGTCATCTATGTGTGTACGTTTGCATGTATGAATATATGTGTATATATTCACACAGAGATATGTGGGGATATGTATATTTATAGATATATGATATATATATATATATATATATATATATATATACACACACATGTCTCTATAGATTGGCCTTCAGGCCATCCCGCCACGGTGCTTGGACTGTGTGTCAGAGGCCTCTTGGGTGTTCGTTGGTACCTCGTGGGAAGCCTCTCGGCAACCTCGTCGAGGGCGGCTCTGAAGTCTCTTTGGGGCCGTTTGGGGGCTTCTTGGGACCTCTTTCGGGCATCTTTGGGGCCTCTGGGAGGGCATCTTGGGAACCTCGAGGCACCTCGTCGGGACCTCTTTGGGCCTCCTGGGGGCCTGGGGGGCGGAAGGCTGGAATTGTGGGTTCGTGTACCCCGTGTTGGGGCCCTCTTGGGCCGCTCTTGGGCCCCTCTTGGGCCGTCTTGGGGGGCCTCTGGGGCCGTCCTGGAGTCATCTTGGGGCTTCCGAGAGGTATCTGACGCCGTCTCGAGCCTTTCTTGATCCCCTCTTTGGCCGTTTCGGGGCGGTCTGGGGCGCATCTTGAGCCGTCTAGGAGCATTGAAGCACGAAGCGGTGAGAACGCCAGAATTACTTTTAAAACCTAAGGCAAATCTCGAATTTTGGCCTCTTGGGCCACTCGTCAAGGTCCTCTTGGAGCCTTCTTGGGCCGTCTTGGAAGTCTCTAGTGTGGCTCGGGGCCGTCTTGGGCCGCCGGGACGGCTGTCTGATCGCTCTGGGGGCCGATTTGCAGCCCCCCAAAACAGCGGGCCCGGCCCCGAAGCGCCCTGAAAAGAGTCGACACCCCCCCGGGACTAAAAACTAAAAACGAGACCAGGGGGGGGAATTTTGAAACAGTGTGCCGCCCCTGAGTCTGGGCCCGGTTCCCCGTTATCCACTCAAATAAAACCGTAAGGAGCTTTGCGGGTTGGCGTGGGCCCCCGGCTCCCCGAGCCCCCCGGAGAGCCCGAAACGGCACTGGAGGGCGCCCGGAGGACCCCGAAACGGCACTGGAGCTCCCCAGAAGAGCCCCGAGACGGCCCAAGGAGGCCCCGAGGCGACCAAAAACAGCCCCGAGATGGACCAAGACCGCCCTCAGACGGCTTAAGATGCTCCCAAGACGGCCCCGTAGGCCACCAAGACGCCCCAAGACGGTTCCGAGGGGACGCCCTCGAGGGCCCCAACAGGCCGCAATCGTAGATTTTCCGTGAGCTCCCTACGGGTTCTGTGATTCTCGCGCTCTCAACCGTCTGGACCCCCAAGACGGCCGAAGAGGCCTCCAGGAACGCCCCGAGACGGCCCAAGAGGAGCCCAAGAAAGCCCCAAGACAGCTCCAAAGGGACCAAAGGGGAGCCCAAGAGGCCCCCAAGACGGCCCAATAGACCCCCATGAGGCCCCCAAGACTGCCCAACAAGCTCCCAAGAGGCCCCCAAGACGGCCCTAGACGGTGTCAAGACGGCCCCAGAGAGCCTCACGCGCCCCAAAAGAGCCCCAGGAGGACCCCCAAAAGGGCTTGAAGAGGCGAAAATCATCGATTCCACGTTGGATGTCTATCGCACACCGCAACTTGCTGGCATTTGCGCGCCGGGACAAAAGCGCGCGTCGGCAAACCTCGACTCACGCAGCTCCGTGGATTGAATCCACGGGTCCACACTTGTGAACCAAGCTCACTCCCCAGGAATGTAAGAGGCCCGAAAGTGTTCCCCCCAGAAGCCTCGAAAGGCCTGTGTTTTCATTCCTTGGTCTCACCGCTGCCGTTCTATTTCGAACTAGGGCCCTTGGCCTTAAAGCTACGCCCCTCGCCGCGCGAGTAAGAAGATCATTCGACTATCTTCCATATCACAATGGTGGCGTGGAGCGAGGCCGTTCCGCTATCCCGGCCTGCGGCCGTACATATTGTAAGACGGCGTCTGCGACACGTCTGCCCGAATCGAAGCCCAGCGGCTTCCTCGCGCCGTTGCTGAACGCCACCAGCCTGGTGCACACCAGCGTCAGCGACGCCAGCACCAACGCCCACTTTTTCCACGTCAGCGTCAGCGACGCCGACATCTACGCCCACCCTGCCAACTCCAACGCCAGCGTCAGCGACGCCAGCGCCTACGTCTCCAACGCCTACTTCCCCTATGTCAGCGTCAGCGACGCCGACATCAACGCCTACTTCTCTCACGACAGCGTCAATGACGCCGTCATCAACGACTACTTCGCCTACTTTGCCGCCATTGTTAGCGACGCAAGCATTAACGCCTACTTCTCCGCCAGCACTAGCGACGCAAGCAACGCCTACTTCTTCTACGCCAGCGTCGGCGACGCAAGCATCAACGCATACTTCTCTAACGCCAGCGTCAGCGACGCAAGCATCAACGCTTAACTTCTCCAACGCCAGCGTCAGCGACGCCAGCATCAACGCCTGTTTCTCGTTCGACGACAGCGTCAGCGACGCTGGCGACTACGTCAGCTACCCCCCTTCCGACGCCAATGTCAGCGACGCGGCTCACTATTTCATGTCCGGCACAATGACAGACAACTATGCGTACAACGTCGTTCCTACGTGGAATGGCGATCCGTCGAAGTGGAGAGATTATAAACAAGAGGTTAAGCTCTGGAAGCTCAGTGAGAACCTCGCCGTGGCGCACAGTCGCGCATCGAAGCTCGCGCCGAAGCTCAGCGGGACAGCCCGATGCGCAGCACTGAATATGACGGAGGCGCAGCTGCATCCAGCAGCCGCGGCGAACATCGAAGACCCGATGACAGGAAGCGCAATACGAACAAGGTCGGCATCGAGAATGTGCTCCAACACCTGGAGGCTAGCATGGGTCAACAGAAGCCCGTGCAGAAGGGCGAGACTCTTGAGAAGTTCTTCGGGTCGACTCAACATCACCGACGACGAAGTGAACAAATGACGGATTGGCTCATCCACTTCGAGACCGGACTGCAGCAGCTACGCGAGAACGAGGTGGACCTCAACGCGCTGGACGACGTGGCGGGATGGTTCCTGCCGCGCAAGGCTGGACTCACGGCGGAGCGCCGCGAGCGCGTCGCGGGCAACCTGCCCGACGAGCACTACGGCTACCGGCGCATCCGCGGGCTGCTGGTCAGGATGCCCCCGGACATACACGCGTCGGAGCGCCGCGCTCCCCCGCCAAGGTCACGGACCAACCAGTCGCGCTCACAAGGCGGCCGGCGCAGCAACGTTTCCTCCAGCCGCGGGGGGCGCTCTGCCAACGTCGTCGACGAGGCAGGCGACGAGAACGACGAAGACCAAGAGGAGGACGACGAGGACGAGGCCGACGCCCAGGACATCGTTCGCCAGGAGCTCGAGGCTTTCAGGTAGACATCTCCGAGCTGTCCGACGGCGACGACCCTGCCAAGGTCGAAGCTGCCGCAGCGGAACTCACCGATATTCCCGAGGCCATGGCCACCATCAGATCGGCCCTGGAAGCCCTCAAGGGCGGCGGCAAGGCGAAGTCCGCGCCAGACCGCCGCCCGACCAAGCTACAGAGCCAGGTCGACCAGCGCAAGAGGAACACTTCTTGCTGGGACTGCGGCGAGACTGGACACTGGACAGGGGACAAGGAGTGTCCCACGCCAGGTGCTCGCAAGTTCGCGCCCAAGGACGGCATGTCAAAGGGCGGTGGACGAGGAGGTCGCGGAGGCCGTCCTCAGCGCCAGGCACACATCACCGAGCAGGTCCAGTTCGCGGACGAGGAGATCGCCCTGCATCTGCAGGGACCAGTCACGCCGCCCCCAGAGACTTGCGCCTCGGAGCGGCTCATCCACCACCTACCGAGCATGAACGTTGCGATCGGCAGTGAAAGCCCGTGAACGAAGGCGTCGGCGTGGTCGACGCCGCCTGCCTTTTCTGCGTCTCGGGCAAGAAATGGCACGACAACTAAAAGGACATCCTCACGAGGATGGGGCTTGCCAACCAGATCCTCGAGGAGCCGGAGGACGAGGTCTACAGGTTCGGCAACGGAGGTGCTCTCCCAAGCAAGCTGCGCGTCACCGCGCCGCTTGTGCTGTGCGGCCAGGCTGGCCGCATCGTGTTCAGCGTCGTGGACAGCCCCACGCTGGGTCGGCTCATCGGCCGCGACTTCATCCAGCCTTCCAAGATCGACATTTATCTCTGGAAGGGCAAGATCCGCATCGGGAACGCCACCCAGAAGCTCACCACGAGCGCCGCGGGCCACCCCACAATCAGGTTGAAGCCGGAGGACTGGCAGGCTATCAAGGACGCCGGCATGGAGCAATCGCCCAGCGCGGCCAGCTCGTCCGGAAGGAAGCGACAGCTGGACAAGACCCTATACGTAGAGGTCGAAAAGACGCTCGACCGACGGGATCGGAAGACGAGGACGGGCGACCAGCCCACGGTCAACAACACAACCAGGACCAGCGCGCTGATCGACACCATCAACAACGTCGTCACGAAGAAGGAGCTGAATGTTCCGAGACGTCTACAGACTCGCCGACCGAAGGGGTCGCGGCTGCTGTCGGCCGTAGCCTCAGCCCTGGTTTGCTGATCCACCGCAGCTCCAGCTCCGAACCTCACGCTAGCGACGCTGCCGCAAACGACCTACCCCGCGACTTGAGTGACCGAGCACCTGCAGGACTGCATCGCCTGTGGCGAGACGACCTTCGAGGCCTGCAACCACCGAGGTTCATGCTCGGACTGCGTTTCCGGCGCGCCCGTAACCCTGAGCCACGGCCAGGGCGCCATCGCCAACGGCTGCCTCGGACCCGAGGCCAGCATCGCAAAGGAGGAGCAATTACGCGTGAGGACTTTCAAGAAGGGGACGAAGCCGCAGCTGATCGCTGGCAAGCGCTCAGTCTTCGCCACCAGCAAGAGCGGCATCCAGCCGCACAAAATCGGCCAGGCCTTGATTACTAACCTGGCCAAGCCTACAACCAGACCCAGCCCGACCTCCACAGCGAACAGCACCGTGCTCTACGAGTGGTGCTGCAACCCGGACAGCAAGCTCAGCGCCGTCTGGAAGAAGAAAGGAGGAGCCGCTGTCAGGCGTGGTCTTCCAGGTTTCGACCTCTCCAAGCAGTTCGCGGCCCAGAAGCTGGAGGGCAGAATCCGGAAGCACCTTGCCGCAGGCAAGAGTGCGCGAGTCCACGCTGCGTTCCCTTGCCAGCCGTGGACATCATTAGCGACTCGTCGCCAAGATCGACCCGAGCGAGATCCCCAAGTTAAGGAGGGATCGGGCCAAGTCCAAGCAGATGATCGGCCTGCTCCTGCAGTCAATGTCACGGCTGCGCAAGAGGTTCGGCGCCGAGCTCGCCGTCTCCTTCGAGTGGCCGAGGTACTGCGACGGATGGGACCCCAACAAGAACGACATTGCCAAGCAGCTGAAGGAGCAGCTCCCGCGCGACGTGGAATTCGACGGCCGCGCGTTCAACCTCGAGACAGAGAATGGGATCCTCATCAAGAAGTTGTGGCGGATCATCACCTACAGTTTCGGGTTCGACGACTCGCTCAGGCGCTTCTGCAGCGGGGGACACCCACACGCAGAGGCTCGCGGGAAGGACGCGAAGCGCAGCGAGAATTACACGACCAAGCTCGTGACGGCGCTAGCCGAGCAGCTGCGACGTCCGAACCGCCGACCTGCACGAGAAGCTCACCCTACATCGACGACGAGAAGGGTAAGAAGAAGAACGGCTCCAGCAGCCGCAACCGCTCAGGAGCCAGCGCACACGGCCGCGGAGGAACGGACACTACGGTCCACCATCATGCAACTCCACGAGAACACGGGGCACCCGTCCAACGATTCACTTGCCCGAGCCATTCGCGCGACTGGTGGATCGCAAAGGTCCATCGATATGGCTCTGAACCTCTACTGCGAGGCTTGCGCAACACATCAGCGACCACTACCCCACCTACCGGGGCGGATCAGACTGGACAAGGACTTCAACGACTACATCGGAATGGACCTGTTCACCCTGGCCGACTACGCTGGCAGCCAGCTGGTCTACCTCAACGTGGTCGACCTGGCCTCAGGATTTACGATGTGCGACACTGTCACATCAAGGCGCCCATCGGTTGTTTTCGCTCGACTGTTGCAGATTTGGATGACGCCTTTTGGCGCGCCTCAGCGAGTCATATTTGATGGAGGAGGCGAATTCGAGCGAGAGTTCTCCAAGGAGCTCGAGGACATGGGTTGCCGCCAGATGACGACATCTGCGGCGACGCCGCAGCAGAATGCTACCGTGGAACGACGTGGAGGAATGTGGAAGGTGCACGCGAGGAAGCTGATCGACCAGTTCAGCATCAGGTTCGACCAGCCCGCGGCCGCTCACAAAATCAAGTGGATGATCACCTCCGTGTGCTGGGCCATGAACAGCCAGGTCAACTCCACGGGCTACTTGCCGCCGCAGTGGGTGCTCGGGCGAGGCCTTCGCCCCCCGTATGTCTTGCTGAACAACGCCGGCAGGCTGCCCCTGCACGAGCGCATCGTGTCCGACACCCCGTTCTCGGAGAGAACGCCATCATGAAGGCCGCGCAGACCTCCATACAGAACCTGAGATTCAACCAGTCCCTCTCCAGGGCGCCGCTGGCCCGATCTCGGGCAGATGGAACTCAGCACGCCAGCGAACGGGCGACCAGGTGCACTACTGAGAGGCAACGGCAAGCCCAAGAGAGAATGGGCCTTGCAAAGGCACGGGCCCGCCGTCATCATCGGGTTCGATGGCACATCGAACGCGTGGGCCACCGCCCCACGACCGTGAATGTCAACCGTGGACACCTACGCCACGCCACGGCCACGGAACTTGTTCCGCGAGGACAAGTGCTGAACGCGCTGAACAGCAACCAGCCGCCTGGACCTCCGCCAGGCGCCCCGCCAGGGATCTCCGGGCGCGCACCTCCTCCAGGCCCCGGAGGAGGCGGCGGTGGCGCAGGCGGCGGAGCCCCGCCGCCCGGCCCCGATAAAGGAGGAGGCCCTGCTGGACTGGCACCGCCAGACGCTGACGACGACATGCCCCCTGATCTGACGGGACCGACACCGAAGAAGCGCCCCCGCAGTGACAGTCAGCCCCCCGCACCACCAGCGCTACAAGCGCCCAATCAGCAGCCAGCCATCCAGCAACACAACTTCGGCAACATCGAGCACTCCGAAGCGAACCAGCGTGCTCATAAGTACGCCGATAAGCTGGCACCCCGCCAACGAGAAGGCGACGTCACAACCAGTGGAGGAACAAGCGGCAGTGGAGGACTGGCCCCACCGCCTTCGGGAGGAGACGTACAGCAGCCCGCGCCGCTGCCACCGCCAGCGGAGCCGCCGCCGCCGCCGCCAGCGGTCACCGACCCGCTGGCGCCAGACTCAGACTCAGAAGATGCTGCCGCTCCTGCAGCCTCTCCCGCCGCTGTTGCCGCATATTTTCGACCCCCTGAACCTGCCCCTCAGGGCCTGGTCGACGACGACATCGAGTCCGACGGTTCGGACATGATTCGAGAATGGGCCAATATCGCGGAGGAGCAGGCGCGCCAGGAGACGATGTCGCGGCGCCCACCGCACACCGAGAACCAGCGCGGCACCAAGACGCAGCGCCGAGTTCAACAGGAGAACACACCAGTGGCACTGCAACGCGACCGCCAGCACGAGCCCGACCCCCGCGAGCGCGCTGCCAAGAGCAAGGATCTCTTGGACGATCTGCCCAAGTGCTTCAAGAGGCCGAAGGACACGAACATGGTCGGCCTCTACATCGACAACTACTTCCAAAAGCACGCGGACGAGCGCCACGCAAGCACGCGACTCCGCGAGGCACTGCTCACGGGCATCGCGACCGCCAAGGAGCTCAAGCACGACACGCTGAGCGCCACCGAGAGGAAGAACATGGACGCCGCCATGAAGACCGAGTGGTCCAAGTGGGCGGAGTTCGGCGCATACCAGAAGCTCCCGCCCAAGGAGCTGAAGGATCTTCGGCGGCGCACCCCTGGCATCCGCCCTGTGGGCACACGCTGGGCGCTGACCAGCAAGGGCCAGAGCATCATGAAGGCACGCCTGGTCGCGCAGGGTTGCCAGGTGGACAAGTCGCAGATCAGGGCGGACGCGCCTACGGGGTCCAGGGACGCGCTGTACCTGACCCTGGCCGCCGCAGCCCAGAAAGACTGGGACGTCTCGTCCAACGACGCGACGACGGCCCACATGCAATCGGGCAACATTAGGAGGCGACTGTCCCTGCGCATGCCGACCAAGAACCCGCCGCCAGGGACCCAGCCTGGCGAGATCGGGATGGCAACAGGCGCGATCTACGGGACGCCCGACGCCCGGAGGCAGCGGCACCTCCACGCGCAGAAGGTATTCGCCGAGCACGGCCTCGTGGAGAGCAAGCTCGAGAAGGGCCTTTTACACCTTAACCCTATACTCAGAGCCAGTCTGGGGGAGGGGGTGAAAACCCTTGAGGGGGGGCAGGCGGAGCAGAGCCCGAGAGGGCTGGCAGACATACTGCAACGAACAACTGATCGATGCTGACATGACGATTTGACACCAGGGCGCGGGCTGAGGGGGCATCCAACCCCAGAATTCTTCAAGAACAAGAACGCAGCTCGAGCTGGCTGCATGAGCACAGCTTCAGACCGAGGCCAGCTTCCTGAGCCTACGACCTAAGTCACAAACCACAAAACTTGTTCGACCCCTCCCCAAAGGGAGGGCGCGGTGGGGCCGACTTGGACCCAGAGGGGCAGAGGGGGACGGAGGGGGAAATGGCGGCTAACAGACTACGACGGGTAGTGTAAAATTAAATTCAAGAACAACTATTTACACCTTAACCCTATACTCAGAGCCAGTCTGGGGGAGGGGTGACAACCCTTGAGGGGGGCAGGCGGAGCAGAGCCCGAGAGGGCTGGCAGACATACTGCAACAAACAACTGATCGATGCTGACATGACGATTTGACACCAGGGCGCGGGCTGAGGGGGCATCCAACCCCAGAATTCTTCAAGAACAAGAACGCAGCTCGAGCTGGCTGCATGAGCACAGCTTCAGACCGAGGCCAGCTTCCTGAGCCTACGACCTAAGTCTCAAACCAAAAAACTTGTTCGACCCCTCCCAGCCGACCCGACTGGGCCACTGGCCAAAAGCCATCCAGAGAAAAACTGCCGAGCACGGGCGACACGGGCGGGTGGAAATGCGGGGCAGAGAAACCTTAACTTGCGTTGTTCAAAACCTCACGGCCTCCCCCCAAGGAACCCCTCACCAGACTTGGCCCGATATTCATTAGATGGGGAGAGGGAGCTGGCCTACGTCGACCCATACATCACGACAGGCACCTCACGGCCACGGGCGCTCGCGAGCGCCCCGACGATGCGCCTGCCGAGCGGCGTCCCAGCGCCTGGCCCTCTCACGACGGCGTCGTGCACCGCCTGTCGTGGGCGGCGCCAGAACGCGCAGCCCTGCTTGATCTGCATGCCGTCTAGCTCGCTGAGCTTCTCCACCAGCGCGTGGCACTTGGTGTAGCGCTGGAGGCCAGCGGTGGAGGCCCAGCGGCCCCGCCTACGCGCCGCCTCCAGGTCGCCGCTCAGCGCCACGAAACGGGCTGCCGCAGCGTGGCGCATGCCGTGCGGTGGCCCCATGGTATCCAGGCCCACCGCCTTCAGCGTCTTCATACAGACCTTGCGGAAGCCCGGCTGGGTGAAGGGGAAGACCTGGTCATCGGGCTCCCGATCCTGGACCAGCACCTTCATCAAGAGCCTCGACAGCGGCCACTCCAGCACGGTGCCCTGGTTGGCGCCCGTCTTGACCTTCTGGCCCATCATGCGGCCGCCGAGCTTGAGGCCCACACCGCCGTCGGGCGTGAAGCTGACGTGCTTGGCCCGCAGCATCTCCCAGTCCTGCTCTCGAAGCCACCCGTCCAACCGCACAATGCAGGCACTCGCCTCCAGCAGGTGCCCCATCTCCAGCATCCTCGTGATGATCACCACCATCGCCTGGAACGGGATCGGGTGGCCCTCACCTCCGAACTGCATGCGCCCCCACGAATTCAGCGCGCGATGCGCCGTCGGGAGCCTCCCTCGATGGTCCTCGAAGACGTGCATGAAGCCACGAAGGCGAGGGAGGCCTTCATGTAGTTGTCGCCCCTCAAGTAGCAGAGGTCACTGATGTAGTTCCCCAGCGCGCAGTCCCTCTGCTCCAAGGTCGTGAAAGGCACCTCCCCGCGTTTGCAGTCAACGAGGAAGGCCCTGACCTCCCGCTCGTAGACGACGTTGGTGGAGTCGTCGACGGCGTGGACCACCAACCTGTTGTTCCACCGAGGGCGGTCCTGCTTGGCCAGCTGCCAGGCGCGTGCGCCGCGCTTCTGCAGCGGCGGCGCAGACACCCCCCTTCGAGCACCGTTGACCACATGCAGCATCACCACCAGCACGACCCAGAGGGACAGCCTGCCGCCGTTCCTCGCAGCCGAACCAGCTTCGCCGCCCGCGGTGGCCCAGCGGGACGCCTTGCAGCTCCTTCTCGCAGTCGCCGTCGCTCCCGACGTGGTGGCAGTAGCAACCCACGTCGCCGAGGTAGACGCCCAAGGCCGCCACGTTCTCGCTTGGGAGGCCGAGGCATCCCTGCTGAGAAGGTAGTCGAGCCCCAGACGTACCGCCAAGGTCCCGCGAGTCACCGCCGCCGTTCCAGCACCTGCAGCAGCGGCCGCACCGCCTTGGGCGTCGTCCTCATCCTGTGCGCCTGCTTGGTCTCGTCCGCTGCGCCGATGTCGACACCTCTGATCGGGCCGTCCGCCATGTTCCACTGGCTGGGCACCCACCGGTAATAGCCCCTGATGCCCAGCGCCAGCGCGATGCCACATGCCACTCGTGCCAGCCTCAGAAGCGACGTCGCCGATGGGCGCCCCTTCTGCAGCACGCCCATGGAGACAACAGAGTCTGTCATGATCACCACTCGCTTGTGCTAGCATCTCGAAGATCTCGCCAAATGCCGCAAATCACCACGCACCGCAGCTCCAGCACATTGTTGTGCTCCTCCGTCTCCCAGCGTCCCCTGAAGAGCTCGTACCACCTCGACTCGTCGACCCAGGAGGCGCCGATGGGCATCACCTGCCCCCTGCTCCGCACCACCCGAGGTCGACCCCGTCGCAGTCGCACCTGCGCCCCCTTTGGTACCTCGCTCCAGGCGTAGTCGAGCTGCTCTAACCTCGTGGCGTAGTGCTCCCGAGAGACGCCCCCATAGTTGACGGCGACGCCCGAGGTCAGCGGGAATCCGTCCCACAGCCCATCGTTCTCCACGAGCCTCGTCAGGTTGGTCAGCACCACCAGCTCGCCCACCTCCAGGGAGAAGACGCCCTCCGCCTCGGCAAGCCTGTCCCAGGGCGCCCACTCCAGCATCTTCAGCGCCACGGGCCCCAAGATAATGAAGCCGAGCCCCTCGCGGACCGCGAGCCTGGCGACCTCGATGATCACCTGCGCGATGTAGTTGTCCTCGTCGACCTTGCGCTGCATACCCTCGCTGAGCCCTTCGTACCCCAGGGCGTGCGTGAGTCCCGAGAACAAGGTGAGGTGGCAGATCCAATACCACCGCCTCCGCAGGCGGCTGAAAAGACGCTCCACCAACGCGACGTCCATCAACCCCCCCATACGCACGTCCTCCATCCAAGCGCTCACCTGGTCCCCGAAGTCCCCCTTCAGGTCCAGCAAGCCATGCTGCAGCGTAAGTATACCGGGACGTCCTTCGCTCGGGTGCATCATCGTCCTCCCCCAGGCCCTCCTTGCTCACCTCGTCCTCTATCTCCGCGTGCGTCTCCCCTACTCGAATCTGCCACACCTGCTCAGCCCCACGGCCCAGCTCGTCCCTGATCTCCTCCACGCTTGACTTCGCCGCGACCGCTCCGAAGCCCTCGTCGCTCGCGTCGGTCATGCAGACTGTCGCGTGCCAGTCCAGCTCCAGGTTCGCCTCGAAGAAGATGGCCAGCGATGACAGGGCCTTCAACTCCTCCAACACGGGGACAGGGAGGCGCTGCGGCTTCTCGGCCTCCTCGTCCGCAAAAGCCCCGACCCATCGGCGGCAGGCTTCCAGGATCGCAAAGGCAGGCCGACAAACCAGCATCGCCCACGCCCAGCAGCCCACCACCGTGGCCAGCTCCCGAGGTCGCACGGACCGAGTCACCGCAATCGCCTCGGCGCAGATGATCAGATCCTTCATCTTCTCGGGGTAGACCTTCAACGTATAGGGCCGTCCGGATATGGTAAGCCCAAGCCCGCGCCGCAATCCTTCCCCAGCCTCCCCCATGTGCACGGCGAGCCCCTTCGCGTTCAGATAGCTCCGCACGTGCCCCTTGGTGGCATCGAGGTCCATCCCCCGTCCTCCACGCCCCCCCCCCCCCCCATCCTTCAGGCAGCCCCCATCACGAGCGCCACTGACCAAACGCCCGCGGCACCCGCAGGCGGGGCTGGCAGCCCCACCCCCGCATCCTTCGCGAAGGCATGGGGCTCCTCGGGCACGACCCCCTCCAGCGTGAAGTACTCCGCTAGCCCGTCCGACCACCTCAACCTGTAGAACCAGTCTGGCACGTATCCCTGGAAACTGCCCAGCACACGATCCTTCAAGATGTCGTTCGTCAGCTCCAACTCGGACAGGGCAGAGGGTGACCCCAGCGGGGTCCACGGTGGTCGCCGAAAAAAGCGGATTCACCTTCCGCGCGTCCCAGATGAGGCGGGACTTGATCACATCCCGCCCGTCCTCGCTCACGTCCTTGGCCACACAGAAAAGGCCCACGGCGTGCTTCACCTCCTTGACGTACTGGACCATTCCTGCCCGCATCATCCTCATGGCCACGGTGAGCCTGGTGTGACGATCCTTCCAACCTGGATCGGGGGAGCTCTTGATACCATCGTATATCTCCCAGTCCACCTCCTTCGGATCCTCCAGCATCCGACTCTCGAAACGCTCTAGGTATGGCGCCGCGGTGGTCGAGACGTCCGTCAGAGACAAGCCCGCGGCCCCTGGAGGCGGCAACGAAACCTGGTCCGCCACCATCCTGCAGAGGTCGCCCTTCCTGATAAACGTAGTAGTAGATGTTGTCCGCTTGTGGCCGCATCCTCCACCCACTGCGTAGCCCGAGCTGCCGGACCCCCGCAGACGGCGAAGCACCGCCTTGCCGTCGTTGATGCCCCCCCACGCCCCAAGAGAGGCGTGACGATCCCAGATGTCGTAGACCACCTTGCGCTGGAGCCCCGTCGCCCCCCCCCCCCTCCACGAGCTCGGGACAGTCGACCCATCGTCTGCCCCAACACGCCCCGTCGCCAGCGACCGTAGAGCCCAAACCGTCCGACAAGTGCGCAGCCAGGTTAGCCTCAGCTGCTCCGTCGTAAAGCCTGAACTCGCAGCTCGCGCGGCCAGGGGGCCCGTAGGAGAAGGCAAACTCCGGAGAGGGCCCCGTCCCCTGAAGTCCATCATCATCAGGCCGCCGTAAAGAAAGCACCTGCTCACGTGGAGCACGACGAAGGTTGAGCGCACTGGTGTGGTTCAGGTCCGAGATATACAAGACACAGCCTGAACATAAGGGGCCCCGCCCTCCAGCGTACACTGGTTGTGCGAGGGTCAGCGCGGCGAGCCCGAGGAAGCCCCCCCTCCTGCTCCACCCTCGACCTGACGATCTCCCCGCTGACGAAGCCCACGCAGCACAGATCCACAGGAGTGAGCACAGCAGTGCGAGACTTGCCCAAGGGTCGCCACTCCAAAACGAACCCTCGGGCCACCCCTATTCCTCGTCCCTGGGCGCTGCGTCCCGCACCGACGTCAAGTGCTTCTGGATCTGCGCCCTCTTCCTCAACTTGTCCGTCACCTCCTCGTCCGCGAGAGCGTCCTCGATGGTGTCGTGAGATGTCAGCCTCAAGTACTCCTCACCTAGCGACCAGTCGACCTTGGACTTCCACTTTGCCCCGCTAGCATTGCGAGGCCTTTTCCAGTCATGTTCGCACGTCACGCCCTCGTAGGCCTTCATGATCGCATACATCCTGAGGCAACTCAGCTCGCTGGCCTGGGAGTTGATCAAGCCCTTGAAGTCGCCTGAGACCATCATGCGGTCCAACGTCATGGCCAGCACCAGCATCTCGTTGGCGATGGGAGCCTTTGAAAGCTCCTTGCTCCTCAGCCACTCCTGAACCTCGAGCTTCGCGGACCGCCCCCCCTGTAGATCTTGCTCAGCACCGTCGGGGCCACCCGCGTCCTGATACCCCCCACACGCATGTTGGGGACGTGCTCGTAGCTCTTCAAGGTCTGCAGGAGGGCGTCCCTAGGATTCTTACTCTCCATCTCCAGCTGAGCGATCGTGTCCGAGACTGACCCAGACCCTGGTGATGATGGCAGCCGCTCCCAGTCCGAGTCCGAGGCGGACTTGCCAGCCTCACGTCCACTGCCTCCCGCGCCGCGGTTCGAGTCGCTCTTCGCCAACTCCTCATGCTCATTCAACTTGGCAATGAGCTGGTCCAGCTGCGCAGTCGTCGGAGTAGCCTCGTCGGCGGACCCGACGTGGCCACCCGTAGTCTTGCTCGGAGGCTCCGCCCTGTCATTCTTCAGCGCCTCCGCGACCGCCGTCAGTCCAGCCCGTAGTTATTCCTGTCCACGCTGCAGCTCCGCATAGAGACCCTTCGCGTCGGGCTCGTCGTCTGAGTCGGGCACCGCGGTGCCCATGATCAGCCCCCCGTCGGACACGTCGGACTCGGAGTCGGAGTCCGAGAGGCCCTGCCACTGGCGGAAGACGTAGTTCAGCAAGAACACCCCGAATATCACGCCTCCGCCCGCCATCAGCACGGCCTCCAACTCCCCCGGCTCCCAGGCCTCCAGCAGGAGGCCCCAGTAGTCGGACGCCTCCTCCGCCGTCTCCTTCGCGGCCGCTGCCGCCTCGAACACCCTGTGGAAGAGAGGCCCCAGGTGGAAATACCTCCAAGTACGCCAGGCGGCGAAAGCACCCCCAGCGAGCCCACCACATGAGCGATGAAGCCACCCGTAGCAGACCAGGTTCGAGCACATAGCCCACACCCAGTTCACCAGGCCCGCCTTCTTCGAGGTCTTCCGCTTCCCGCCCAGCTTCCAGAAGCCCTTCTCTTTGTCGGCGGCCTTGGCCACCTCGACGTTCTCGGCGCTCAGCTCCTTCCGTGCAATCAGCCTCGAAGAGGCCGCCAGCACCATGTCCCGAGTCTTGTCGTTCAGCCATGGGAAAGCCGTCCACTGGCTGATGCCGCGTGGCGGCTTGCTGTGCACCGATTGCTTATCCTTCGAGCGTGTGATCTGCACCCTGAGCGCCGGGCCCACACACGTCCACGTTTGGTCACTGGCCTTCCCCACCCGCTCGACCAACAGCATGACCACGCCCGCACTCTGCCCCTTGGGCAGGTAGTAGATCCTGTTCCACTGCGCCCAGCCCCCCATGACGAGCGGGCTGCTCCCGACGATCTTGGTCTCCTCCGCAGCGTCGATGAGCTCGACCTCCTCGACCGAGGCGGCGCCCTCCGCCTCAGCCTCCTCGACGTCGTCTTCGCCCTCGCCCTCTCAGCGCAGGCCGAGGAAGTCCAGGACCTGGTCCTGGCTGAACCTGCCCCCCACGGCCAGGGCCTCCTCCTGGAGGTCGCCCGAGAGGCCCGGGAGCGCCAGCAGCGCGCCCGCGAGCGCGCAAGGCCGCGGAATGGCGCCGCGGTGGGAGGCCGTGCCCAGGCACGACCGCAGAGGGGCCCGCCTGCGGGCTTCGCCCGTGCCGACTTGAGACCAGAGGGGCATAAGGGGGACGGAGGGGGAAAGGGCGGCTTACAGACTACGACGGGTAGTGTAAAATAAAGTTCAAGAATAACTACTACTACTACTACTACTACTACTACTACTACTACTACTACTACTACTACTACTACTACTACTACTACAATGACGAAGGTGGGCTCGCCGCGGTGGTCCACTCACATGCGGGCGACTTCCTGATAGCCCAGCGCCACAACTCCACCAAGTGGAAGACCACGATCGCATCGCTGGGGAAGAAGCTACACCTCAAGCCAGTCGAAGGGGTCATCAAGTACTGCGGACGTACGATTACCGAGCTCGACAACGAGTTCCGCGTGACCCAGGCCACGGCTGCTGCGCAGGTGGACTACGTCGGTTTGAAGGCCCAAAAGGGCCGAGGTGCTAAGGACCGGCTCGCCGCCACCGAAGTGACGAGCTACCGCCACGCGCTCGGGCAGCTGTTGTGGCTAGCAGCGCAGACCCGGGTGGACATCGCCTGCCCAGTGAGCTTCGCAGCTCGACGCACCAACGTCGCTACCGAAGCCGACGCGAAGACGCTCAACAAGACCGTCGCCTATGTAGACTCCACCGCGAGCTTCGCGATCGTGCTCAAGCGCAAGCTCGTCGACCTGAAGACGGCCATCACCGCGCGTTTCAGCGACGCCGCGTTCGCCAACGTGGACGGCGTCAAGAGCCAGTGGGGCATGGTGATGGGGCTCACCCATCGCCCACGTGACGTCGTCGGCGGCCGTTACGACTTGTGCCTGCCCGTCGCCTGGCACTCTGGCACAGTCAAGAGGTCGGTGAAGTCGACCCTCGCTGCCGAGGGCTACGCTACCCTGGAGTGGTCGGAGACCAACATGTGGTTCCGACAGCTGCAGACCGAGGCCTACAACCCCAAGACGGCGCTCAAACATATCGACGCGCTCGCCGACAAGCGCCCTGGGGAGATCTACACCGACAGCAAGGATCTCGTGACGCACATCGCTTCAGATGCGGGCCAGTCTACCGACAAGCGGTTCCGCATCGTCGCCTCCATGATCAAGGAGGCCGTGCACCCCAACAGTGCGCTCAAGCTCAGCTGGATCCCGACCTGGGCCATGGTTGCGGACGCCTTGACGAAGACGATGGAGGCGGGCGTCCTGCTGTCGTTCTTCGGGGCCCGCAAACACACCTACGGGACCTGGCAGCCACATGCTGCCATGCTCGCCTCAGTCCTTTTCACCTGCCTCGGCAAGGTCAAGGGACAGCCTACGCCTACGCCGACTTTGACGGACTACAGCTTCTACATCTGCCTGCTGGCGTTCATGCTGGTCCTCGGCATGACTATCGGTTTCGGCATCTTCATGACGCTCTGGACGGTCCTGAGGCAGAACAACGCGATCGCCAACGAGGAGAGCGCCGCCGACGCGAAGGCCATGGGCGAGCACCCTGGCTGGAACGGCCGCACGCTCGGCCGGCGCCGCAACATACCACCTACCACTCCAGAGGATCGCGATCACGATGGTGACATCACAATGTCCCACGCGGACGTTTTCAGCAGCGCACAGGCATCGACTTCAGTAGCATCGGCTGCAATTCAACAGCCGCCGCCGCCGCTGGTACCGACAGAACCACCACCTGCCAGCGCACCGCCATCACCGTATGCAGCAGCGTCAGCACGGGGATCTGGACGATCAGGATCAGCAAAATCGCAAGGAAGTTCGGCCCCCGCATCACCAACCGTTGTTTCCGTGACGAGTTCATCGAGTTCAGTGTCAGCCTCATCAGCCAGTGTTGTGTCATGGAGCGGCTCCTCACCGACAGTGCAGCCGAACGACATGCTCAGTTGTATGACAGGCATTCCACATCATGATGTTATCATCGGCCACAACCGGCACAGTGTATACATCACTTGCAAGACCTGCTAGAAGCACGCTTCGTAGCTGCGTCGGCATTATCATTTCGGCAACCCCGATTTCACGATTTTCCTGGAGAGTGTGATGAACGATCTCATGGGCCGCTGGTGGAAGCTCACAGGCAGAGACGTTTGGCGAGGATCCGACCTGACGGACAAACAGGCGAAGCCAAAGAAAGAAAAGTGAACCCCGCTTGGTTTTCTCGGACGGCAGATTGGCCGATCGGACCGGCAATATTCTGCTGCTCAAATTTCATATTCGGCTACTCATACGTTAAGCCGCATTGCCGCTCAGATGTCATACCCGGCCAAAGCTATACGTTGTTCCGCACTGCCGCTCAGATTCTATGCCCGGCTACAGATCCACACGTAATTCCGCGTTTTGTTTGAGAAGCTTCATTTGTTCAGTGTGTACAGTTTGTTTCAAGCTGTGATGACGACCACACCCTTCCAGCATTTAGATCTTATCTCGATAAGATGGCTATATAGTTTGGGTTCTGTCGCTTCGCGATCGAACTCTTGCCATCGCTAGTCTTTGATTAAGCGCCAGCGGCGCTGAGAGCTGAGTATACCTTGTATGCCGTGCAAGCCGTTTGCTTGCTATACATTATCTCGATCATAATCTCCCTGTTTGCAATGCAGTTTCCGGCGAGTGACTTGTTATAGTCCCCGCTCAGGCGCCCGAGACGCCAAGACGGCGACTAGGAGGAGTGTGAATCAAACTCACTCCCCAGGAATGTAAGAGGCCCGAGAGGGTTTCCCCCAGAAGCCTCGAGGGGCCTGTGTTTTCATTCCTTGGTCTCACCGCTGCCGTTCTTATTTCGAACTAGGGCCCTTGGCCTTAGAGCTACGCCCCTCGCCGCGCGAGTAAGAAGATCATTCGAATTCCTACATATCACAACACTCTCACGAATCGGCGATTGGCCCACTGATGGAAGACCCCACTTCCTGAGCAGGTTGGGTCACCCAGGCCCCACGTCCCGATCGGCGAGGAATGGGCGACTGAGGGCCGATGCTTTCCCCCCCGAGCGTCCCCTTGCGTCGCCGCCCCTGAGTCGAAATTCTCCTGGGTCGCCCAACTTCGCGTCCCCCCGGAGTCGCGCCCCGTAATGCGCCACCTGCGCACATCTCCAGGCCCTCGCGCCGCCACCATGGAAATGGCAGGTCTGCGGCCCAGGCCGCGACGCACGAGGCGCGACGACCCTCGCGCCCAATGGGGAGCAGGGGGGGCTTCTGAGAGGCCCGTGCCGTTTCAGAAAGCCGCCTCCCTTGACAACCCCCTCGCTTCTGATAAGCCCCCCTGACTTCAAAAAGGCAGCCCCCTCCCGCCAGCCCCTGCCCAGAAGGCCACCCCCTGCCACGCGACATGCGGCCACGCATCTGTGGAGGAGCCCCAGGGGTCGAGACACGCCCCCGCACACTCCTGCGCTTAAGACTTGACCGAGAGCAGGGATGAACCCGCAGGTGCCTCTCCACTCCGACACCACTCCGGCGATGCGGCCGGTGCTGTCGTAGGAAGCCAGCCTGTCTACGTTCTGCGCCATCCATTTGTCGGGATTCCTGGGGTCGGGCACGATCTCGGCCGAGATTTGCTGGCCATCCAGCAGCGGGTTGCCCCCGCACGCCGAGTTGTGACAGTACGCACGACGCCCGTCCGAGAACTTGAGGATCGGAAGCCAGCAGCTAAACACCACCGTCAACCCTGGCAAGGTTCACCCTGGGCCCATGACTGGTGCAGTGCAGACTCTCCCAGCCCAGGCCCAGGAAGGTGCACATGCCAGACCCAATCCCTTCCGTGCAGCAAGCACCACCAAAGCGCCCAGAAGGTGGAGTGGGGGAACAAAAAGATACTGACTGACAGTGCTACTCCCAAATAAGATCCAAGGCGCGTTCTGACGAGGATTCCGAGGCGGATCCGGCCGTGGCGACGAGGGCCCCCTCCAGGAGGCCCCAACAAAAACGAGGACACGGGGCGGGGCACATCGGCGCAGGCGAGCGTCTTCCCCTCTGGGCGTGTGGCTGCTGGCTTCCGAGATAAAACCCCAGCTCCCTTTCCACTCGGTCACCACGCCGTCGTATCTCTCGAGGGCCCCGGCCATGGCGCCAAGGCGCTCGCCGGCGGCCGCCGCACAGCGCGCGCTGCGGGCGGCGCGCGGTGGAGCGCTGGGGCGCGCGGCACGGGAAGGAGGAGAAGGAGGAAAAGGGAGGGGGGGCAAGGGGGCAGGAATGAAAAGAGAGGGGGGGGACCAGCAACGGGGCGGGAGAGAGGAAGCGGGCAGGCTAGGTGTGCTCGCGCCTCTGCTGACATCCTGTCCCTCCCTCTCGTTCCTTCCCGTTGCGCTGATTATTCTTTATCCGCGGACGCGTGTCATAGCCGACCTGCAACTCGAACAGAATGCCCAAATCGTCTTATGCGCAATCGGAAAAGGAGAGCTGCGCGCACAGGAGGAAATGGCGGGCGAGCAGAAGGATGAGCGGGAGGAAAAAGAAGGGACGAACAGCAGCAGCAGAAGCAGCAGAAACTGGAGTGGAAGGAGCGGGAGGAACAGGATGACCAGGGGAAGGCGGCAGGGGGAAATCAGGGGGCCGACGACGTTGAAGAAAGACCCGGATCCAAACAATTTGCCCGCGGGTCGTTTCAAAAAAATGGTAATCACCTTAGCGCCGCGATATCTCTATATATATATACACATATATATGTATATATGTATGTATACATACATATATGTATATATGTATGTGTATGTGTATGTATACATGTATATATAGGTACATACATGCATGTATACATACATTGATATATGCATACATACATACATACATACATACATACATACATACATACATACATATGTACGTACGAACGCACATACCTATATACATACATACATACATGCATACATACATACATACATACATACATACATGCGTGCATGCATGCATGCATGCATGCATGCATACATACATACATACATACATACATGCATACATACATACATACGTACATACATACATGCATGCATGCATGCATGCATGCATGCATACATACATACATACATTACATGCATACATTCATACATGCATGCATGCATACATACATTGATTCATTCATTCATACATATATGCATGCATGCATACATGCATACATGCATACATACAAACATATTAACATACAATCATACAATCATACAACTATGCAAGCATGCAAACATACATACATGCATGCGTACATGCCCACATACATGCGTGCATACATGCATACATACATATATATATGTATATATACATACATACATACATACATACATACATACATACATACATACATACATACATACAGGCAGGCAGACAGACAGACAGACAGACAGACAGACAAGCATGCATGCATGCATGCATGCATGCATGCATACATACATACATACATATAGTGGGTCATCTTCAAAATGTGGTTCTCGCCTCAGCGCCGCCCACATTCCTTGTTAGAAACGTGCAAGGGCTTCACGGATGTCCCATGGTCTACGTACCACAACTGGTGGTTTGGCGAGAAGGCTCAGCATTATGAGGGCGCAACAGTTACATTGATCGCGGTGTTGAAGTCCCAGGAATGGCGTTCTGGCACGGTGCATGTTTGTCAAGACGCAACATTAATTTTGATACATGACGTCGGAATCACGATGATAATGTTTTGGCATTGTTCGGGGTCTTCGAAAGGTTGTCTTCCAACAAGGCAAATCCCTCAGAGAAAATGTATTTCTGTTGGGGCCTGTAAAGAGGGAGCTTGGAGGAAGGGTTGATTCAAACATCGGTGGAAACTCTTGGATTTAAACTGGTTCTCCTCCTCTTCCTCCTCCTATTCCTCCTCCTCTTCCCCCTCCTCCTCCTCCTCTTCCTCCTCCTCCTCCTCCTCCTCCTCCTGTTCCTCCTCCTCCTTTTCATCCTCCTCCTCCTTTTCCTCCTCGTCCTCCTCCACCTCCTCCTCCTCCACCTCCTCCTCCTCCTCCTTTTGATCCTCCTCCTCCTCCTCCTCTTCCTCCTCGTCCTCCTCCACCTCCTCTTCTTCCGCCTCCTCCTCCACCTCCTCCTCCTCCTCATCATCATCCTCCTCCTCCTCCTCCTCTTCCTCCTCCTCCTGCTCATTATCCTCCTCCTCTTCTTCTTCCTCCTCCTCCTCCTCCTCTTCCTCCTCCTCCTCGTCCTCCTCCTCCTCTTCCTCCGCCTCCTCATCATCATCCTCCTTGCCCGTTTTGGCCCCAAGTATGTGGGCTTGAAACAGCCGTCTTCAGAGCAGAAACCAACAATCCTCATGGCGGCGGCGATGGTGGGGCTCGCGGCGATTGGGCGCGTGGCCCGCCCGCAGGGCTGGGCGGCAAGCAGTCCAAGTTGGAGCAGCAGCCCGCCACCCTCACCAAGCAGGTCGCTCTCGGCTCACCAAGTGTCAGTGGCGGTGACGGAGGCGATGGACAGCGCGGAGGCAGTGACGCCACGCGCAAAACCGAGCCCGCAGATGATGATGGACACGCTGATGATAAACTGGCAGGGCTCAGCTGACGCACTGGAAGAGGCCCTCACCACGCTCGGCCACAAGTTCGTTCGCCCACAGCACAAGTTGGCCAAGATCCTGGAGGAGGCTCTCGAGACCGAGAAAGACATGCAAGCCGCCCAGGAGCGGTCGGCACAAACTCGCGAGAAGATCAAGGCCACGCAGGTCGAGATCACCGCGTTCCAGGTCGAGATGCGATCCACGACGCAGCAGGTGGCGCCGGCCCAGAAGACGGAGCCCCTCACCACCCTCCCAAAGAAGAACCTTGCCAAGGTGCCTGCCAGGCGCAGCAGATGGTCGCCTCGGAGACGCTCGGCAAGTTCAATGAGCCCTGGAAGACGATATGGACCTGGACGATGCGGGCTCTGAAACGACACAACATCTGCGAAGGCTACAAAGGGCAGCCAGCGGCAATCTAGCGGGCCTGTTCCTAAGCCCCAAGAAAAAAAGCACACGAGGGCCGCTGATCTCCACGGTGCTATTTTAAAAAATGCTTGTTTTTCGAACTACCTTTTTCTCGCGGGACATCGACGATCAAGCGCGGCCGCGGCGCACGGTGATGCAGATGTCGAGGCGGCGGCGACAGGTTCTGCGCGCGCGTTCTCTGGCTAAAATTCCAAGGCGGTCCGCGACAGCCACAAAATCGGCTCGGTCGACGGGGCCCGCGCGGGGGGGGCGGCGGCAGAAGGTCGGGACAACGGGTCCTATCATCACCAAGGCTGCGAAAGTTCCACCCCATGGCCTCACATGACCTGACCCGCGCGCAACTCTGAATCTAGGAGGCGCCCACGTACAGGAACGGATAGATACGCAACCGGCTCGCGCGTGCACGGGAACACATGCTTCGCGAGTTCCGCGCAAGAACGGAAGAACGGCCATCGCGACCCTGACGGCCTTTGGCTCGCCAAGCCAACGCGCACCGCGCGTGGCCCGCGCAAGCGAATCGGCAGATCACCAATGCCACAGCGCCCAGTCCACGAGTGGGCGCAGAAGCGTTTTGCAAATGCATGTGGCACGTGGTACATGCGGCGCGAAAGCGGCACCGCAAAAGTCATGTAAAAGCGGTGTGTGAAGGTTGGCGTAAATGTGGCGCGAAAATGAAATAAAGGTGCCGTGGAAATAATGCGAAACTGGTGCAAAAATTATGTAAAAAAGTGGTGCAACATGTTTCGGGTAGTTGCGTTCGCGCCCTCCGGCGCATTCCCGCGCGCGGTTTCACATCCCTGTGGGCCCCCCAGAACCGCACTGATTCGCTGCAATCCTAATCCCAGGCGGCTGCGCCGCATTCCCCGGGGCCCGGGCGGAGTCTTCGGGAGGCCCTAGCGCGCGCGAAGTGCGGGCTGGGGTACATGTGGTGTACACGCGGTGTAGAAGTGCTGTAAGTGCGGTGTGCCAGCGGCGTGAAAATGCAACAATTCTACTTAAAAAAATGTGCAACAGTGATGCAAAAGTGGCGTCATAAAGTGATATAGAGTAGGTACAAATATGTTGTGCATGTTGCGTATGCGTCGGGCCTCTTCGCGCGCTCAAGAATAAAACCACAGTTCGCGGCGCGCGGTCGACTCTCGCAGTTCGGCGAGCGAAGCGGCGCGCGGCGCGGCTCGACGCGGCGCGCGGCGCGGGGCGGCATGCCGCTATCCGGAGATTCACGAGTTTGCGCCGTCAGTCGCCCGCGCGGAACGGCGCGGCACGACGGGGAGAGCGGCGCGGCGCGGCCCGCGAACTCGCGAGTGGGCACCGTCGCCAACGCGCCGGGTGACGCTCGACGCGGCAGGGAACGACGCGCGGCGCAGCAATGCACGCTGCGCCGCACGGCGCGGCGCGGCGCGGCCAGCGCGCAGCGGGGCGCCGGCAGGCCGGCGGACTCGCAAGCTGGTCGGACGCGGCCCCCCAAAGGAGGTGCGCCGCGGAACCCCTCGAGCAACTGCTGCTCGAGGCATCAGACAGCAAGCGAAGAGAAGTGCGTGTAGAAATCCCAACAGCCCTCTGGGCGTCGGCGGTTTGGGGAGTTTCCTCTTCCACCCCTCCTTCTTCCCCTTCGGGGAAGGGTTTACCCCTCCCCCTACCTCCCCCCTGGACCTGGCAGGAGGTTCCGCGAGGTGTCTCGGCAAGGAAGCAAAAACCATTGGTTTCACTGTGGTTCGGGCCCCATTTTGGCCTCCTGAGGGAGGGGCTCTTATTAGACACCCCCCCCCTCCTGTGATCGATCTCACCCAACATGGCCCAAGATGGCCCCCAAGGCTCCCAAGGGTGCCCCAAGAGGGCCCCAAGAGGTGGCCAAGAAGCCCCCAGAATGCCCCCAAGAGGCTCCCAAGAGATCCCCAAGAGGCCCCAAAAGACCCCCAGAGGCACCCAAGATGCTCCAAGAGGCCTCGGCGAGAATGCCAAATCACTGACTCTCCTAAGGATTTAGCCACACGTTGGCCCCTTGGGGGGGCACTGCTGAAGATGACTCCAAGAGCGCCTGGGAGAGCCCAAGATGACCTCCAAGATGGCTCAAGGTATCCCAAGATGTCTCAGCTCAGATGCCCCAAGACCGCTCCAAGACGGCCCCCGGTGGCCAAAGGGCTCCCCCAGGAGGCCCCGAAGAGGCCAAAACCTTCCGAATTTATATGCGTTTGGCTTTTTCGCCTTTTCGCTTCCGATGGCCATCCGAAGTGTCAAGATGGCTCCAAGATGGCCCAAGAGGGTTCCAAGAGAATCTCCGGAGAGCCCCAAGACGGCCCCAAGAGCGCCTAAGAGCGCTCCAAAAGCGCCCAAAGAGCGCACCAAAAGGCGATCGTTTGGGTTTCCGAGGGCACTTCAAGAGGGCCCCAAGAGGCGCCCAGGAGGCCCCAACAGGCGCGCAAGAGGCCTCCAAAATGCTCGCAAGAGACCCCCCAGAGGTCCCAAAAAGCTCTCCGAGGCACCCAAGACGCTCCAAGGGGCCTCCACTGGGGGACCCGTCCTCTGCGCGCTGCCCACTTCCCTGCTCGAGGCAATTTCTCTAGGCATCGTTTCTGGATGGGCTGGTGGGGTTACTTTTTTGTCGCAGCCGCCAGCGAAAGAGCATGGGGCGTCAAAGGTAAGTCAGGGGCGCGGTCCCTACGACTTATAAAGCGACAAGCAAGCGGAGGCGCGATACCGAGCGTGCGATCAGAACCTACCGCCGGGTGAGCAGCTGGCTGAAGCTGAGCTGGGGCACCAGGGGTGGGGACTGCAAGCTGCTGGGGCTGCAAGCTGCACACGTGCGAGACCCAGATGGAGCACCAGGGCGAATTAAACCTGCTCGCCAGGAAGCGCCGTGTCTGGGCCGTAGAATCACAGATGCTGCGTCAGACCAACAAGGCTGCACCGCCTGATGAACTAAAACCCAAGCCCGCCAAGCCAGCGGACAGGAGACCAGAGCCGGATAGGTGCAAGCACTCTCGGATCCGGCGCGGGTACAATGGGAGCTCATCACCAGGTACGCTGTAGGACCTTGTCGCCACCGGGCGCCAGGGGTCAGGGCCACAGACGCGGCGAAGTGCGGGACCACGAATGACCCAGCGACAGCGGGCCAACGGGGGACACGCAGATCCGTACAAGGAGGCTGCACCACTCCCGAGTGAACCGGCGGCCAAAACCTCACAGGGCCAGCTTCAGACACGGCCAGCTGAGGCAATAACTGAGGACCAGACGCCAAGAGCATGCAGAGGCATACGCTGGAACTGGCCTGGGGGCGCGAGTCGAAGACGCCACGCAGAGGGACGAAACCGCGATTTGCGCAGGAGGGAGAGGCCGGGGCAGGTGGGAGGAGGCACCACCGCCCCCGGCAGGGGACCCGGGAACCCAACCGCGGGGGGGCCACCCCGGCGCGGGAAGGCACCCGGGGGCGCGGGGGAGAGACGCGCCAAGGGTGACCGAACCCGCTGTCGAGCCTGGGCTGACAGCAGTCGTTTCCGGCCCGTTTCTCGCGCCTCGCTGCAGGGAGGCACCAGGGGAGGGCCGCAACCCCGCGCAGTGGAGCAGCTCGCTTCTGGCCTAACGAGCCCTGCTTGTCTTGGGGAGGACGCTGAGACCGAGCCTCAGACTCCCTCTGGCCGGACGGGCCCTGCCTTTCCTCGTGAGGTCTGCCGGCCACCAGGGTTGCCAGCGCGGGCGTCAGGGTCCGGACAGCGGACGCCCAGGGTGCCTCGATCGCCTGCGGGAGGGCGGGAAGGGCCTGTCACACCACCTTCGATCAGCAGGCCACCAGGGGAGGACCCCTGGACGACAGGAGCCGGAGGCCCGAGGCCGAGGGGGCCTTGTTCGCCAAGGAGGGGATGGGCAGAACCTGTCACCCGCTTCCCTCTGGCCAAACGGGCCCTGTTCATCCTGTTGAGACAGGCTGACGCCCCCCTCCTCCAGGCCTACCGCGCCCTGCATCATCCTGTGAGCTGACCGCCAGGGTTGTCCGCATGTACGCCAGGACACGGACATCGGACGCAGTGGGCATCTCAATCGCCTGAGGGAGGACGACAGGTAATGGACGTCGGATGCAAGGAGTGCCTCGTTCGCCAGCAAGGGGACGGGATGGGGCCGCCGCCCCCCTGCTTCCCGCTGCGAGACCGGCAAGCGCCGTTCCGCCTTCTGCAAGCCGAACGGGCCCGGGTTCTCCTTGCAAGGTCTGCACGCCACCAGGAGTGTACCCCTTGGACGACAGAGCGCGGAGGTCGGATGCCAAGGGCGCCTCGCCCCCCTGGGATTCTCCCGCGAGTGACGGCCGCACTTCCGGATGCATCTCCCAGGCTGCCCGAATTGCGAGGGGCGTCTCCGAGCGCGGGCGCGCCCCCTGCGACGCTCCCAACTGTCGCAACGATGCTGTCTCCAGGAAGGTCTGAAGTGGGATCTTCCTGACTGTCGCCAGGGGACGGCTGCTGCCGCTGCGGTGGATGCTGACGCAAGGGGGCCGTCGCCAGGGGGCTGGCGCTGCTGTCACCCACCTCCATCGGGGACGGCTGTCCTTCCAACGCGCCGCTGTCCGATCCGGGGTGCGGGTTTCTGGCGGCTGCGGAGGCTTTGTCGGGAGGGCGCGCGCCTTCCCGCAGCGGCTCTACCCCAGGGCGGTCGCGGGTAGCTGCTGTGGGGCGCCGCTGTGACCCAGGGTCTGAGCGGCTGCCAGGGAGGGGGCGGGGGCGCGAGACATCGCCGCCAATCCACGAATGGCATAGCGACCAGGGCAAAGCACAGCACCCGAAGGCCAGGAACGGCTGACGGCCGTACATACGCGTGTAAACCTGAGAGAACACGGCTGATGTCCGCAGACACTTGGGAGAGTGGGATAGCCAGGGATACGGCTGATGGCCGTCTGCACGTGTGTATTTCCCAATTACCTGATGCCGTATGCTGCCACTGCCGCCCCCCCCCCTGCTTCCATCGTGCAGCCACTGCCGTCGTCGTGCTTTCCATCTCTTACCACCGTGCCACTGCCGCGGCCACTGCACTCCCTGCCGCTGCCCTCGAGGACAGCTGCCACTGCGAACGCCTGCTCTTCCCGCACGCGCTGTTCAGGGTGCCGTACGTGATGGTGTTGGGCTCCAGCTTCACGCCTGCCGTCTCGCTCAGCAGCGCCACAGCCTGCTGCCACTGCCAGCGCCTGCTCTTCTCGCACGCGCCGCTCAGGGCGTCGCAGGTGATGATGTTGGGCTCCAGCTTCACGTCTGCCATCTCGCTCGGCAGCGCCAGTGCCTGCTGCCTCTGGCAACGCCTGCTCCTCTCGCTCTCGCTGTTGAGGGCGCCGTAGGTAATGATACTGGGCTCCAGACGCACGACCACCATCGTGCTCGGCGACGCCACCAACTGCTGCCGCTGGCAACGCCTGTTCCCCTCGCACGACCTGTTCAGGATGCTGTGGGTGATGATGTTGGGTTCCAGCTTCACGATCATCATCTGGTTCAGCAGCGCTACGACCTGCTGCCACAGCCAGCGCCTGCTCTTCTCGCACTCGCTGTCCACAGTGCCGTAGGTGATGATGTTGGGCCCCAGCTTCACAAGCGTCATCTCGCTCAGCAGCACCACGGGATGCTGCCACAACGAACGCCTGCTCTTCTCGCACGCGTTGTACACAGCGACGTACGTGATGTTGGCGGGTTGCAGTTTCGCGACCACCATCTCGCTCGGCAGCGCCACTGCCCACTGCCACTGCCAACGCCTGCTTCTCTCGCACGCGCTGTTGAGGGCGCCGTGGGTGAGGATGTTGGGCTCCAGCTGCATGACCACCATCTCGCTCGGCGACGCCACCAACTGCTGCCGCTGGCAACGCCTGCTCTCCTCGCACGACCTGTTCAGGATGCCGTAGGTGACGATGTTGGTCTCCAGTTTCACGAACACCATCTGGCTCAGCAGCGCCACGACCTGCTGCCACTGCCAACGCCTGCTCTTCTCGCAGACGCTGTTCAGGGCGCCGTAGGTGATGATGTTGGGCTCCAGCTTCGCGACCCCGATCTGGATCAGCAGCGCCACAGCCTGCTGCCACTGCCAACACCTGCTCTTCCCGCACGCGCTCCAGCTTCGCGTCCCGGATCTCGCTCCGCAGCGCCACGACGCGCTGCCACTGCCAACGCCTGCTCTTCTCGCTCGCGCTGTTCACAGGGACGTAGGTGATGATGATGTCGGGCTCCAGCTTCACGACTGCCGTCGCGTTCAGCAGTGCCGCAACGTGCTGCCACTGCCAGCGCCTGCTCTTCCCGCACGCGCTGTTCACAATGAGGGTTTAGGGTTTAGGGTTTAAGGTTTAGGGTCTAACAGGCTTGGCCACGAGTACAACTTGCCCACGAACCCACCTGCGGTGGCCGTCAATCCCACCCGCAAGCCACCCCACCATAAAGATCATCGCTCCCCTCGGTAGAACCGCAGCGAGTGCAACGTCGACGACGACGACGACGACGACGACGACGACGACGACGACGACGACGGCGACGACGGATGTGCGATCCAGGTGGCACGCGAGTGCTCTAAGGGGGGGGTCGCAGTTTGCATTGTAAAATACAAAGGATCCTGCACGCATGCTCAGGATGGAGCACGCGCAGGATCAGGAAATGTTTTTTTGCAATAGATGAAGCCAGTTTACATAAGCGGATCGCAACGGGGGCCGCCCACTTTGTGCTGTGAAAAATATGAAATTCTGCACGCATGCGCAGGAAATGCTATGTTTTGTAGTAGATGGAGGCGGATCGCGACGGGGACTGCCCACTTTGTGCTGTAAAAAAAATTCTGCACGCATGCGCAGGAAATGCTATTTGTTGCAGTAAATGGAGCCGGTTTGCATACGGACCGCTTTTGCAGTAATTAGGATTTAATAATTATAGGATTCCGAATTTAAGGTTTAGGGTTTAGGGTTTAGGGTGTTGCCCGCCAAGCGGTGTGGGCGCGCGCACGCATCCCACCCCCACATCAAGATTGTTGGGGGTGGGATGCTGTGTGCGCGCTCGCGTTGCTTGTCCTCCCGCCCCAATCCACCGCGGCTGTTCTCTTTTAGGGTTTAGGGACACAGAGAGTTCTTCCCCCCAGCCCCCACTCATGGGGGCGTCGAACACCACGTCGTCCCACCTGAGAACGCGCAGGCGCTGTAACGCATTTGGGAGCAGCCTCCAGGTGTAGTTCGCGCGTTGGGGAACGCCCGACCGGGCGATTTCTTCCGACTCTCGCAGGAGCGGTTCTGCGCGGTGGCGCACGCGCAGCGGTTTGCCGGCCAACGAGGTGTCGTACCTTGTGGCCCATGTTACGCTGGCGACGCCAGAACCGCGCCTGCGCGCTCTTTTTCGATGCCCAGGCGCGCTGGCAAGCGCATATGGCGATGGAAGTAAACTTACGCAGGGCCTCAATCTCAGAAGCGATCATGGTGGACCACGACAAAGGGGACCAGCTCGCCGGACGCTCCGCGGCTCGCGCGCGCGCGAGGTTCCCGCTTACGCAGATGCCTCAATCTCAGAAGCGATCATGGTGGGCCACGACAAAGGGGACCAGCTCGCCGGACGCTCCGCGGCTCGCGCGCGCGCGAGGTTCCCGCGCTGACACCACGTCGTCCTAGAGTCTCCGGGGTTCGTTCGCGCGTTGGGGGACGCCCGACCGGGCGACCTTTTCCGATTCTCGCAGGAGCGATTCTGCGCGGTGGCGCACGCGCAGCGCTTTGTCTCGGATGGTGGGAGGGGGAGCTCGAGGGGGCGGGCCTGGCGCCCCCTCGATGCGACGCACCAGGCAGCGCGTCGCGTGCGTCAGCCGGCCAGCCGGCCGGCCGTCCGGCCGTCGAGTGTATTCCTTATCGCTGAATTACGTTGGCGACGCCAGAACCGCGCCTGCGCGCTCCTTTTCGGTGCGCAGGCGCGCTGGCGAGCGCATATCGCGATTGGGGTAAAATTACGCATATGCTTCAATCTCAGAGGGGATCATGTTGCGCCACGACAAAGGTGACCAGTTCGCCGGACGCTCCGCGGCTCGCGCGCGCGCGCGAGGTTCCCGCGCTGGGGACCCCTGGGGAGCGCTTGGGAGCCTCTGGGACGCGTGGGAGCGCCTGGGAGCGCGCCCAGGCGCGCTGGGAGCGCCTGGAGAGCCCCTGGCAGCGTTTTCCTATGTTTTCCTACGTTCCTGGGGGATCTTGTGACCCCGCTGGCGTTGGGTTCCGGCTTTCGGGTTCTTATTTCCTGCTACGCAGGTAGCCTGTGGCGTAGCCAGCCTGAGGCGTGGCGTGTGGGCGGTCGAGCTTAACCTCTCCCTTTCCGTAGATCCTTCAGGCGCTCCACTGAACGTTCCGACCAAGGCTCGTATGCGTCTGGGGCATCCCGACAGCGACGCATACTCGAGTTTAGGGTTTAGGGTTTAGGGCCCACTAGCTCAACTCGAAGCCTTCTGGATGTATCCCACCCACCCATGACCCAATACATACAGAACTCAATTCATCGGCGACGCGGAGTCGATGCGCAATCATGCGATCAGGATGACGGCGACGCGCGCCGGCCCGCGCCAGGACGTAGGCGAAAACCGATTCCCTGGAGCCCGTTTGGGTATTGGTTCGCCCTCTTGCGCCCCGTCCATTTAGGGTTTAGGGTGCTGCCCGCCACGCGGTGTGGGCGCGCGCACGCATCCCACCCCCACATCAAGATTGTTGGGGGTGGGATGCTGTGTGCGCGCTCGCGTTGCTTGTCCTCCCGCCCCAATCCACCCCAGCTATTCTCTTTTAGGGTTTAGGGGCACAGAGAGTTCTTCCCACCAGCCCCCACTCATGGGGGGTGGATCACAGCGTCGTCCCACCTGAGAACGCGCAGGCGCTGTAACGCATTGGGAAACAGCCTCCAGGTTTAGTTCGCGCGTTGGGGAACGCCCGACCGGGCGATCTCTTCCGACTCTCGCAGGAGCGGTTCTGCGCGGTGGCGCACGCGCAGCGGTTTGCCGGCCAACGAGGTGTCGTACCTTGTGGCCCATGTTACGCTGGCGACGCCAGAACCGCGCCTGCGACCTCTTTTTCGATGCCCAAGCGCGCTGGCGAGCGCATATGGCGATTGAAGTAAACTTACGCAGATGCCTCAATCTCAGAAGCGATCATGGTGGGCCACGACAAAGGGGACCAGCTCGCCGGACGCTCCGCGGCTCGCGCGCGCGCGAGGTTCCCGCGCTGACACCACGTCGTCCTAGAGTCTCCGGGGTTCGTTCGCGCGTTGGGGGACGCCCGACCGGGCGACCTTTTCCGATTCTCGCAGGAGCGATTCTGCGCGGTGGCGCACGCGCAGCGCTTTGTCTCGGATGGTGGGAGGGGGAGCTCGAGGGGGCGGGCCTGGCGCCCCCTCGATGCGACGCACCAGGCAGCGCGTCGCGTGCGTCAGCCGGCCGGCCGGCCGGCCGTCCGGCCGTCGAGTGTATTCCTTATCGCTGAATTACGTTGGCGACGCCAGAACCGCGCCTGCGCGCTCCTTTTCGGTGCGCAGGCGCGCTGGCGAGCGCATATCGCGATTGGGGTAAAATTACGCATTGCTTCAATCTCAGAGGGGATCATGTTGCGCCACGACAACGGGGACCAGTTCGCCGGACGCTCCGCGGCCGCGCGCGCGCGCGAGGTTCCCGCGCTGGGGACCCCCTGGGAGCGCTTGGGGAGCCTCTGGGACGCGTGGGAGCGCCTGGGGAGCGCCTGGGAGCCCGCCCAGGCGCGCTGGGGGCGCCTGGAGAGCCCCTGGCAGCGTTTTCCTAAGTTTTCCTACGTTCCTGGGGGACATTGCCCGCGCTGGCGTTGGGTTCCGGCTTTCGGGGTCTTATTTCCTGCTACGCAGGTAGCCTGTGGCGTAGCCAGCCTGAGGCGTGGCGTGTGGGCGGTCGAGCTTAACCTCTCCCTTTCCGTAGATTCTCCAGGCGCTCCACTGAACGTTCCGACCAAGGCTCGTATGCGTCTGGGGCATCCCGACAGCGACGCATACTCGAGTTTAGGGTTCAGGGTGTTGCCCGCCAAGCGGTGTGGGCGCGCGCACGCATCCCACCCCCACATCAAGATTGTTGGGGGTGGGATGCTGTGTGCGCGCTCGCGTTGCTTGTCCTCCCGCCCCAATCCACCCCGGCTATTCTCTTTTAGGGTTTGGACACAGAGTTCTTCCCCCTAGCCCCCACTCATGGGGGTGTCGAACACCACGTCGTCCTACCTGAGAACGCGCAGGCGCTGTAACGCATTGGGGAACAGCCTCCAGGTTTAGTTCGCGCGTTGGGGAACGCCCGACCGGGCGATCTCTTCCGACTCTCGCAGGAGCGGTTCTGCGCGGTGGCGCACGCGCAGCGGTTTGCCGGCCAACGAGGTGTCGTACCTTGTGGCCCATGTTACGCTGGCGACGCCAGAACCGCGCCTGCGCGCTCTTTTTCGATGCCCAGGCGCGCTGGCGAGCGCATATGGCGATTGAAGTAAACTTACGCAGATGCCTCAATCAGAAGCGATCATGGTGGGCCACGACAAAGGGGACCAGCTCGCCGGACGCTCCGCGGCTCGCGCGCGCGCGAGGTTCCCGCGCTGACACCACGTCGTCCTAGAGTCTCCGGGGTTCGTTCGCGCGTTGGGGGACGCCCGACAGGGCGACCTTTTCCGATTCTCGCAGGAGCGATTCTGCGCGGTGGCGCACGCGCAGCGCTTTGTGTCGGATGGTAGGAGGGGGAGCTCGAGGGGGCGGGCCGGGCGCCCCCTGTGCGACGCACCAGGCAGCGCGTCGCGTGCGTCAGCCGGCCAGCCGGCCGGCCGTCCGGCCGTCGAGTGTACTCCTTATCTCTGAATTACGTTGGCGACGCCAGAACCTCGCCTGCGCGCTCCTTTTCGGTGCGCAGGCGCGCTGGCGAGCGCATATCGCGATTGGGGTAAAATTACGCATATGCTTCCATCTCAGAGGAGATCATGTTGCGCCACGACAACGGGGACCAGTTCGCCGGACGCTCCGCGGCTCGCGCGCGCGTGCGAGGATCCCGCGCTCGGGACCCCCTGGGAGCGCTTGGGGAGCCTCTGGGACGCGTGGGAGCGCCTGGGGAGCGCCTGGGAGCGAACCCCGGCGCGCTGGGAGCGCCTGGAGAGCCCCTGGCAGCGTTTTCCTAGGTTTTCCTAAGTTCCTGGGGGATCTGGCGTTCTCGCTGGCGATGGGTTCCGGCTTTGGGGTTCTTATTTCCTGCTACGCAGGTAGCCTGCGGCGTAGCCAGCCTGAGGCGTGGCGTGTAGGCGGTCGAGCTTAACCTCTCCCTTTCCGTAGATCCTTCAGGCGCTCCACTGAACGTTCCGACCAAGGCTCGTATGCGTCTGGGGCATCCCGACAGCGACGCATGCTCGAGTTTAGGGTTTAGGGTTTAGGGCTTTAGGGCTTTAGGGTTCTAGGGTTTAGGGTTTAGGGCTTAGGGTCTAACAGGGCAAGGCCAGGAATACTTACCTGCATAGGCACTCACCTGCGGTGGCTATCAATCCCCCCCGCATCTCCACCCCCACATAAAGATCATCTCTCCTCTCATGTTATACCGTGGTTGTAGCATAGCATAGCATAGCATAGCAAGCGCTTAGCAAAGAGGCGAGGTCACCAAAATTTGAGGAACCTGATGTTATAGCGTGGCTGTAGCATAGCATAGCGTAGCGAAGCAAAGGTAGCAAAGAGGCGAGGTCGCCAAAATTTGGAGAACCTTTTGTTACAGCGTGGCTGAAACACAGCATAGCATAGCATAGCTAAACAGATAGGCGCTGCGAGGCGCGCGCGGCTGCCGCGCGCATGTCCACTCTGTCGCATCAATGATTCTGGATGCACGCGGAGGGCGATCCTGCACAATTGTGGTATGAGAAAGTCATATGTTTTCATATGTTTTGCTGATATCGCTTCTGAAAAACATTGAAAACACATTGTGTTTCAAAAGATTTCACCATGATCGCGCGACCGCCGCGCGTGTGCACTTTGTCGTATTTTTTGCAATGGACTATGAGCATGGACACATCTTGCAAGAGCAGAATGTTCAGTTTATAATATGTCTTACAATATAAAACCCCGGTTTACATGCAGCGGTGCGAACCGGGGCCGGGCACTTTGTGTTGTAAAAAAAAGGGCTGTCGGATCGCATGATCAGGATATAATATTTTTTGTGCAATGGAAAGGCCGGGATTGCGACCCGGACCGGGCACAATGCATTGTAAAAGTAAAGCTTTCTGATCGCATGATCAGGAAATATTTTTTTTTCATGGGAAGGAAGGCGGTTTGCATAGCGACCGGTTTAGCGGGCTTTAGGGTTTAATAATTATAAGGATTAGAGATTTAGGGTTTAGGGTTTAGGGTCTAACAGGGCAAGGCCAGGAATACCTACCTGCATAGGCACCCACCTGCGGCGGCTATCAATCCCCCCCGCATCTCCACCCCCACATAAAGATCATCTCTCCTCTCATGTTATACCCTAACGGGCGGGTCGGGCGGGCGGGACCCTAACGGGCGGGTCGGGCGGGCGGGGCCCTAACGGGCGGGTCGGGCGGGCGGGGCCCTAAACCCTAAATCCTCACCATGCACCTATCTCACTATGTCAAAGCCCGTGGGAGCCTGCAGGAAACACTCTCTTGAGGCTGTCTCAGGCCCTTCTTGGGCTGTCTTGGGTTGTCGTGAAGCCGAACTAACGGGCAGGTCGGGTCGGGCGGGCGGGACATTAAAGTATGGTGCGTGTGCACTTGACACGCGTGAACCCTGACGGGCGGGTCGGGTCGGGTCGGATGGGCGGACCCTAACGGGCGGGTCGGACCCTAAACGGGACAGCATTCTATGATCCTATAACACAGGGCCCCCAGTTCTTGGGGAACCCTGTGTCTTTCGTATGTCTATGCCGGACAGCAAGTCCAAGGATGACCGGAGGGCTATGTTCAAGCGACAGCGCACTGACGCAGTTGTACCGGAGAGACGAAGGTCGAGAGTGCTGCGACTGCGCTATTCACGTGGATCAACAAGAAGCCCTGACTTGAAGTTGCTCATCATGATCTTCGGTGCGAGTGGGCTATCGCACAGTGCCCAGGTCTATGAGAAGTGCCTTCGTGCGCATGTGTCTGAGCGACAGCTGGACAAGGACGCCTTCGTGGCTATGATGCTCCGGCGCTTTGACGGCGCGCAGGCGTCCGGGTCGTCGGGGGCGAGTGACTATGCTGCTTTCAGACTTAGGTGGGTATCCTCATTCGGGACCGTTGCGTGGCCAGGGCTTCGCACACGAGCGCCAGCGGCGCTTTGACGGCGTGCAGGCGTCCGGTTCGTCGGGGGCGAGTGACTATGCTGCTTTCAAGGCTTAGGTGGCTATACTCACTCGGGACCGTTGCGTGGCCAAGGCTTCGCACACGAGCGCCGGCACCGTTTTGCTGATATGCAGAGGCGGACCGCATCTATTGACCGCAAACGGGCACTGGTAACGTTTTCCTACCTGCATGTAGAGGCGGAGCGCATCGATTGACATCTCTTGCTAAACAAAAGGTTCGCATCTCTTCTGGCACTCTTGATCTTGAGCGTGAACTGGCAGTTGTGTGGTAACATGCGCTCATGCTTATGCATATCTACACACGGACCTTGTTTTTTTGTTATGTTCTCTGTTTCCTATCTGCAATGCGGCCTCTGCTGGGACCACGTTTCGTTCTGTAACTGTGAAATCTGGACCTTTGACAGGTACTTTCTATGTTTCGGAAGATGTCATGTTATACTACCAATGTCTTATAAGCTCTGGTGCTCTTATGTTCTGCTATGTTAAAAAATATCCACGCTACCATGTGAGGTTCCCCTACTCCAGGAGAGCCTCGCGTCTGACGTTGGTGCCTTGCTATCCCTATTGTCATGCCATAACATGAGGTCTCTATAATATTGGGTCCTGGAGCTCATATGGTGTGGTATATTATGGCATGGCCACGCTATACTATGCGGGTCCTTGAAACTCCAGTCAACGACCTGCTATGCTGTGCTACATTAGGTCACGGCCACGCTATAACATGAGGTTCCCCAGATTTTGGGGCACCTCGCGTCTTTCATCGTTTCTATGATACAGCCACGCCATAACATGAGGTTCCTATGGCATCAGTTCTTCGAGATGGTAAGCCCGACATGCTGGGGCACGCGTCCGCACGCTATAGCAGAGCACTGCCCGTAGCCACTTTGGGTCAAGCGTGGCCGTCCTGAAGAGGGCCGACCGCGTCATTTGTTAAATTCTGAACTCTCACGGGCTCGCGTTCAGCAATGCCACCGACGCTGATCAGCATCTGCTATCATCCTCTGCTGTACTGCTCTGTTGCCGTGCTCGTGGACCGCCGTGAAGCACCATGGCTCATGGCTATAGTGCAGAGCTCTCAGAACTATTACATGGTCATGGGCCAGAGGTTGTGGAACTTGGAGCTGGCCTGGCGGCTATTCCATCATCAGGTAGCCGTCCGGGAGCAAGAGACGGATGCCTGGGCTATGGCGGACAGCGAGTCGGACAGCGAGTCGACATCGGACTCCGACGATTCGTCCACGGCTATGGTCGCGAACACGCGGGACCACATGCTCGGGCAAATTGGTTGGTGATGATACTATGGGGTGTCACTCCATTCACGTTCGTATACATCCTCGCGCTGGCGGTTTCGTCTCGCCGTGTATGCGACCTCGTGGCGCACTGATGTGGCATGGGTGTTTCTAATGTACGTGTCAGGGAACCGATCGCTTGTTCCCGGACCTCTATGGTTGTGGTTAAGAAAAAATCTCATCTGGTTAGCCATGCGACATATTGCAATCTGGTCGCTCATGGGCCACCTTGTCTGCAATGCGGCCTCTGCTGGGACCACGTTTCGTTATGTAGCGTTGAACCCTGGATCTTGGACCACTTTCTATGTGTCGGAAGATGTCATGTTATACTATCAAAGTCTTCTAAGCTCTGATACTGTTATGTTGTGTTATGTTGTGCCATGGAAAATGAATCCTCTAATTCAGGGGAGCCTCGCGTCTGACGTAGGTGATTTGCTATCCCTATTGTCATGCTATAGCATGAGGTGTCTATAGTATCAGGTCCTGGAGCTGGTATGGTGTGCTATATTATTGCATGGCCGGGCTATGCTATCCGGGTCCTCGTACCTCAGATCAACGACCTGCTATGCAGTGCTACAATGTCTCACGGCCACGCTATGACATGAGGTTCCCTAGATGTTGGAGAACCTGGCTCTCTTTCGTCGTTTCTATAATACAGCCACGCCATAACATGAGGTTCCTATCGCTTGCCCCCAGACCCCTGTTAGACCCTACCTGGACCTCCAAGACGGCACAAGAGAGCCCCAAGAACACCCCAAGAAAGGCACCAGGGAGGAAAAACAATACTTAGAGCCCTGGCCCCTCAGAAGTCACCGGGAGGCCCCAAGAGGCCCATAAGAGACCAATAGGCTCCCAACAACCCTCAGGAGGCCCCCAAGAGGCCACAAAGCGGCCCCTACAGAGTTTTTGCAATGGAATACAAGCATGAACACATCTTGCAAGAGCAGAATATTAAGTTTATGATATTTTCCAATGGAAAATGCACATCGGAAAGGAGGAATGATCACGATATACTATTTTTGCAAAGGATGAAGCATGCTGAAAGGCAGCATGTTAAGGTTATAATATTTTTTACAATATATAAAATCCCGGGTTACATACGGGTTCGCGAACCACGGCCGGGCACTTTGTATTGTAAAAAAAAAGTTTCTGATCGCATGATCAGGATATAAAATTTTTTGCAATGGATGAGCCGGGTGCGCGACCCGGGCCGGGCAGAATGTATTGTAAAAAACTACGCTTTCTGATCGCATGATCAGAAAATAATATTTGTTGCAAGAGATGGAGGGGGGATTGCATAGCGGCCGGTTTAAAAGGATTTAAGGTTTAATAATTATAAGGATGAGAAATTTAGGGTCAACAAGGAAAGCATATCGCAACCAACTGAACTCGATGTCACACAGCCGTGGTGCTAATACCCACCCACCCTTGATTCCCATTACATATGCAAGTACACATAACGCGCGAGGCTTACTTACCATCGACGCAGCAGCCTGGTCATGCCTGGGCCAGGCTGCAGTAAGCTGCCCAGGCATGCCCGGGCAAGGCTGGCACGGGCTGCCCAGGCTGCCCCAAGCTGACCCAGGCTATCCAGGCTGGCGAAGCTGTCCCAGGCTGGCCGGGCTGGCCCAGGCTGCCCAGGCTGCCCAAGCGGCCAACATCCTCTGGGGCTGACCAGGCTGGCCAAGGTTTCCCCAAGCTGCCCCAGGCTGCCCCAAGCTGGCCAGGTTCGCCGCGCGCCGCCCTCGAGCGGGCGCCGCGTGGGCGGGGCGTGCCCCGCGCCGCATGTGTCGCGTGCGGTCGCGAAGGCCGCGCGGGTGGGATGTGCCCCGCGCCAAATTTCTATTGGGGGCCGCGAGGGCAAGGAGTTCGCCCCCTTCGGCCGCGCGCGCAGGATGAGGCCCGCGCCCCATTTTCAATAGCGGATCGTGCGAGTTTAGGAATTATTTTCCATTGCGATGTGCCCCGCGCCAAATTTCTATAAGAGATCGCGGGGGGCAAGAAATTCGCCCCCTTCGGCCGCGCGCGCGGGATGTGGCCCGCGCCACATTTCTAGTGTAGGATCGTGCGAGTTTAGGAATTAGCTTCGCATGGCGATGTGCGCCGCGCCACATTTTTAATTGAGGATGGTGAAGCAGATGCCGCGCGCCCCGAGGCACGTGCCACCGAATGGTACTATTTGCTAAGGAAAGTGGAGGGCGGGGTCCGCGGGTAACTTTGCAACCCATTTCGGTTTACCATCTAAATTAATATTCGATAAAGGTTGTTTAGGGTTTAGGTTTCAGGGTGTCTTCTGTCAGCGCTTGCTGATCATCATTCGTGTAAGACCACCCCCACCCATAAAATGGAGTGGGGGTGGGGTAGTCGTGTTGCGGTGACGTCATGTTGAGCGGAATCATGTTTCGGCTACGGGGCCAGCTCCCCTTTTCACATTCCCACCCCGCGCCCGTTAGGGCGGCGAACCACCCACGGCTTTCTCTATTAGGGTTTAGGGTTCATTTGGTACCCGAGATTTTCTTTCTCTTAGGGCCCTACGATTCCAATCAGTTTGGTGGTCTTTCTCCTGTGTGCGACATACAGTGCTTTGTGTATCACACTATGGGGTTCGTAGTCGCGCGAGCTCCGTCCTTCGCGAAACGCAGCGACGCAACCCGACGAGTCGGGTCGAGGTTGCGTCGCTACGCTTCCCCAGGGGCCGCCGCGTGGAGGCGGACGGAGATGGCCCCCTAGGTTTCCGCGCAGCTCTGGCCGACCCCTCGCGCGCGTTGCTGCAAAGCTTCGGGGCCCACAGCGACAGCGCGAAGGGTCGGCTAAAGCCGCGCGGAAGCCCTCCCCTCCGCCGCCGAGCTTCCAGACCAGATGACAAGTATGCAGAAACTGTTCGGTCCTACGACATGTGCAAGTCTATGAGATGCCACTGGGTCCTGCGAGTCTTACGGGTGCCCTCATTCGGCTTCAGAGATCTCTATCGGAGTCTGTGCGTTTCCTTTCCCCTGCTTCGTCCTAGACATCTTTTCGGTGGCGCCTGTGCGCGCCGCCACTGTGTTCGGGCGGAGCCCCGCGCTAGTCGCAGCGCGCGCAGTCGCCGCCTGCCAGCTCGCAGCACAAGGATAGGCCGGGATACCGGAGCAACATCAGCATGTAGCCGCCTAACTTATCAGATCCTTGTCAGTCAGGCACCCGTGGGGCGCCGACTCCGGGGGGGAACGAATCCCGGCCGGTCGCGGCATCCGCCTGCTCGCGCATGGGGTGCGTCGGTGGAGCGCCTCCTCCTCTTCTATGCGTGACATCTCTAGGAGGCCGTCATTTTCCGTAATTAATCTGCAGCGCGACTGCGTGTCCGATCCTATGCATGAACGGTGTGGTGGCGCCCATAACCGCAAAACGTCGCAGGCGACGCGGTGAGCCAGCGCAGAGGCAGTCAACCATTTGTGCTCCATCTGGTTTAAGGATGTAGGGCGGCACCTTGACCATGTGGCCCGTGGTGGTCTTGACCAAGACGCCAGCGTGGTCCATCATGATCACGCGGCCCTCGATGCCGTTGACGAAGTCGATCTCGGTGAAGCCCACGCGCATGCCCTCGAAGATGGGCAAGCGCATGTTGGCCCAGCTCACCTGCTTGGTGCCGTAGAAGTTGCGCGGGTTGAATTCAGGGTCGGCGTCGATGGTGCCCAGGGGTTCGACCTCCCAATAGAAGTGCCGCAAGGCAGCCTGGTTGACCCACGCCGCCTTGGCCCTGGAGATCGTGACGAACGTCGTGATGGGGTGCTCCTCGAAGACCTGGCCGATCTCGTACTCCGTGGGCTCCGCACGCTCCGACCAGCCCACATCCCGATGGCCGGCCGAAGGCGCGCGATGGTCCTGGATGATCTCCACGAGCTGCGGCCTGCTCGGCGTGGCCGTGCGGAGGAGCTCGAGCTTCTCCATGAGAATGGGGCACTTGCAGCGGCGCATGATCTCGAGTTCCCCCACGTCGACGTCGGCCCAGAGCGAGTGCTGGAGGACGCGCGGGCTGTCCATCCAGCGGAGCTGTCCGAAGTCGCCGACGAAGACGAGCGCAGGGCGCCGCGCGGCCGCGTCCCAGAGGCGCAGGAGGCGCTCGAATATCCACATCTCGACAACGAGGTCAAAGTCCTGCATGCGCTGGAGCGTCTGCTGCTCCGGGAAGTAGACGTTGAAGGCTGGATGCCGTCGACGTCGAAGTCGGGCATGTCCTCGGTAGCGCGCCACTTGTCGGCGCGTCGGGCAGGCGAGGAGGACGCGGGCGCCCTGGGCGATGGCGTCATGCATGACGACCTTGATGAGCAAGGACTTGCCGCTCCCCGCGGACCCAGGACGGCGATGGAGCGCGGGTCCTCGTCGACGGGCGGGCCGTGATTGTGATCCTCGTAGTCGTCGGGCCAGGCGAGCTCCACCGCCCTGTGCCAGCGCCTGGTGATGAGTCGGTCTGCTCGGATTCGGGGGTGGTAATGCGGCCATCGAAGGCGTTGCGGTGTCGCAGCGGCTCGGACCTTCCCCGACCAGACGAGGCGGCCCTCGACCTAGTCGTCGACGAGGGTGATGCGCGCCTTGATCATCGCCACGTTGGAGTCGATGGTCAGGTCGCGGTAACGCAACCATGCCTCGTTCCTCCAGAGGTCGGGGCGGTGAAGGGGGCAGTGGCCGAGGAGCCTGTATCCAGTCGGCACGAGCTCCGCAGCATCCTGCCAGAGCTCATACACTCTGCGGAAAAGGACGTGGAGGAGCATCCACTGGCCGCAGTACTCGTCGCTGAAGCGGGAGTTGGAGCGCGCCGCCACCAGGACCTCGCCGCGTATGGGCACGCGCGCGGCCCAGGTCTCCAGGTCGACGTGGGCCACGGAATTGTCCGTCTTCTGGAGGTTTGCGTAGCGCAGGCAGAGCGCTCGGTGCACGTCGCCCCTGCTGTTTCGGCGCCGCACGTACTCCAGGATCATGACGTCGGGTCGCCAGGCGCTGTGCGTGTAGCGCTCGACGACCGGGCATCTCCTTGCCCTTGCACGGCACGAAAACGGGAAAGCTCATGGTGCCGTGCGTAAGAAGCTCAGAGCACTGCGCTGCGGCAAGCTGGAGCCAGATCTCGGGCTCGAGCGGGTGGAACTCTGTGAGGATGCGACGGATATGGCGTAGTCGGAGGCCTCGTAATTCAGCCACTCGGAGGAGAACTAAGAACTTGACGGTGCAGAAGACGTAGCGCAGGAACATGCCACGACCATAGGAAGTCTGCACGTCCATGTGGGACTTCATGCCGCGATGATGGGAACCAGCGGTAAACCGTCAACCAGGCTACCGCCGAGCACCTCGTAGAGCTCTTTTCTTGCACAGCGCTTCTCGGAAAATATGAAGGAAGCTTCTAAAGCGAGAGCCGAAAAATTCGAGAAATTACGATTTTTCGGTGTCCATCCAAAAGCAGTTCCTGCAAGTCTTTCGATAGTAATATTGCAACTACGGAGCTGAAAATTTAACTGACGGACTCGGCATAACCCACTACACTTGAGAAAAATCTGGTTTCTTAAAACGAATTGTCAAATACTGGCGCCGGCGGTGAACCGTCAACCTGGTCGCCGCTGGGAACCTCGCAGAGCTCTTTGCACGCGTAAGAGTGCTCAGCATCAAAAGAGAGAGCTTCTGGAGAGATTTCTTGAAAAAGAAAAACATGATTTTTTTCGTGTCGACATGAAGTTGGTTCCGCCAAGTGTTTTGATAGTAAAAGTGCAACTAGAGAGCTCGTATTGAGACGCAGAGGCCCTCATAGTCGTCCACAGGTGCGAAAAATCTGCTTTCTCCAAATAAATTGTCAAATATCTTTCAAATATTCGCAAAACCAACCAAAAGTTGTCATATTGTCTGCCCCGGCCGGTGGGCCAACTGGGCGCCGGCGGTAAACCGTCAACCTTGGTTACCGCCGGGAGACTCGTAGAGCTTCCTAGCTCGACTTAAGTTGAGATAACCGACAGCACCTACCAACATTCCGACTCATAGTGAATATGTTTTAACCTCTGAATGCAACAGGCGGACGCGTCTGATGTCTGCGAATCGACTCCTGTCATTACCAGCCCTGCAGACCCCCTAGAGCCCGAGTTAAGTGCAAAAAACTCACAGCACCTCTCAGGATGACTCGAACAATACAGTAGTTTCGCAGACCTAATTCGGGAAGCAGACCGAGTTCCGAGCTCTGGATTCGACAGGCGGACGCGCCTGATGTCTTCAAATCGATTTCTGTGACCACCAGCACTGTAGCCCCCCTCAGCGCGAGTTGAGTGAAGAAAACCAAGAGTTCTCAAGATGACTCGACTAATATGAATAGTTTCGCGATTCTAGATCGGGCAGCAGACCGAGTTCAGAGCTCTGGATTCGACAGACAAACGCAACTGATGATTCCGAATCGGTTTCTGTAATATCAGCTCTGCAGCTGCCCTACAGCTCGAGTTAAGTACAGAAAACCGAGAGTTTCTGTCAAGATGACTCGAATACGAATAGTTTGCAGACCTAGCTCGGCTAAGGGACCGAGTTAAGACCTCTGGATTCGACAGGCGAACGCGCCAAATCATTCTACATCGATTAGCTGTGCTTACCAGCTCTGTAGCTGTCCTAAAGCTCGAGTTATGTTCAGAAAACCGTGAGCGCGTATCAAGATGACTCGAAACGGCCGATCCCGCCACCGTGCTTTTCGATAGTAAAATATTCACCCGATCGAGCTGAGATCAAGATGGCGAGCGGGAATAAGATCGAATATCACGGGAAAAAAAAATAGAGCTCTAACGAGTGGTTGAATTTCGAGAACCAAATTTTCAACCGACCAAAAGTCACCAAAAGTTCCGTCGAGATTTTTCTTGCCAACTAGCTCTCCAGCGCGCCGGAATTACTCTTAATCTCCAGCGCGCCCGAATTACTCTTAAGCTTCCAGCAACTAGCTTAGGGAAGCTCTACGAGTCACTAGCTCCACCCCGCGCCGGAATTCCTCTAGCTCGTCGATGCCGAAGAACTCTACGAGGTATCTTTGAAATCTTGCCACTGGGCGCCGGCGGTAAACCGTCAACCTTTGTTACCGCCGGGGGGACTCGTAGAGCTTCCTGACCATATATAATGTGGAAAAAAATTGCAGGGAACGACTAGTTTTACAGCCCAGGCGATTACAGACCTCTCAAGATGACTCTAACAAAAAAACGAAAAGTTTCGCAACCCAGCTTGAGTATGAAACGAGTTCAGACCTCTGAATGAGGCAGACGCGTCTGATGTCTCTGAATCGATTCCTGTGATTACCAGCCCTGCAGCCCCCCTACAGCCCGATTTAAGTGCAGAAAAACCGACTGCAGCTCTCAGGATAACTCGAATAATACAATAGTTTTCCGGACCTAGTTCGAGCAGCAGACCGAGTTCCGAGCTCTGGGTTCGAAAGAAGGACGCGCCTGATGTCTCCAAATGGATGTCCGTGACCAGCAGCACTGTAGCTCTCCCCCAGCACGAGTTAAGTGCAGAAAACCGAGAGCACTTCTCAAGATGTCTCGAACAACGAGTAGTGTCGTGAACCTAGCTCGGGCAGCAGGCCGAGTTCAGAGCTCTCGATTGAACGGACGAACGTGTATGATAATTACCAATCGATTTCTGTGAGTGTCAGCTCTGTAGATGCCCTACAGCTCGAGTTAAGTACATAAAACCGAGAGCGTCTGCTACGATGACTCGACTAATACGAACAGATTTGGGAACCTAGCTCGGCTAGCAGACCAAGTTCAGACCTCTGGATTAAACGGGCGAACGCGCCTGATCATTCTGAATCGATTAGCTGTGCTTACCAGCTCTGTAGCTGTTCTCAAGCTCGAGTTATGTTCAGAAAACCGACATCGCGTGTCAAGATGACTCGAAACGGCCGATCCCGCCTGCCTGCTTTTTGGCAGTAAAAGGTACCCAATCGAGCTAAGATCAAGATGGCGAGCGGGAATGAGATCGATGGGAAAAAATACTAGAGCGCAAACGAATGTTCAAATTTCGAGAACCAACCGACCAAAAGTCACCAAAAGTTCCGTCGATATTTTTTTTGCCAACTAGCTCTCCAGCGCGCCGGAATTACTCTTAAGCTTCCAGCAACTAGCTTAGGGAAGCTCTACGAGTGAATTGGTAGCGTCCAAAACCTGGGGAGCAACTTGGTAGCGCCCACTGGAAACCGGCGTAAACCGTCAACCAGGTTACCGCCGGAACCCTCGTAGAGCTCTTTTCTCACACCGCGCTTCTCGGAACACATGAAGAAAGCTTCTGGAGCGAGCATCGAAAATATCGAAAAAATACGTTTTTTCTGTTTTTACGCAACGTCGGTTCCTCAAAGTCAACTAATACTAAAACTGGCTCCAGAGAGCTGAGCTGCTCAGAGAACAAAGTTTATATGCCAATGCTTGGCGTAAAAATCTGCTTTTTCAAAATGAATTGTCAAATATCCTTCAATGTTTCTTAAAACCACCCACTTGGTAGCGTCCAAAACCCGGAGAGGGAGAGCATAAGGCAAATGGCACCGGCAGTGAACCGTCAATCTGCTCTTCGCCGGGAACCTCGTAGAGCTCTTTTCACGCGTGAGAGTGCTAAGAGTCGAAGGAGAGAGCTTCTCGAGGCATTTCTCGAAAAAATGAATCTTCAATTCTTTCATGTCGATAGAAAGTTAGTTGCGCCAAGCGCTCAAATTAAGACGCAGAGGCCCTCAAAGTTATCTACAGGTGCGAAAAATCTGCTTTCTCTAAATCAACGGCACCGGCGGTGAACCGTCAACCTGGTCCCCGCCGGGAACCTCGTAGAGCTCTTTCACGCGTGAGAGTGCTGAGAGTCGAAGGAGAGAGCTTCTCGAGGCATTTCTCGAAAAATTGAATCTTCAATTTTTTCATGTCGATAGAAAGTTGGTTGCGCCAAGTGTTTTGATAGTAAAAGTGCGCCCTCAGCGCTCATATTAAGACGCTGAGACCACAAAGTTGTCGACACGTGCGAAGAATCTTCTATCTTTAAATGAATTGTCAAATATATTTCAAATAGTTGCAAAACTACCCAAAAGTTGCCACATTGTCCGCCTCGGCCGGCTGGGCCAACTAGCTCCACCCCGCGCCGGAATTCCTCTGGCTCATCGACGACGAATAGCTCTACGAGGTATTATCAAACTGGGCGCCGGCGCGGTAAACCGTCAACCTTTCTTTTTGCGGACTTTGCGGTCGACTGCGCAGGCTTTCCAGCCTAGTCGGAAGCAAGGAAGCGGACGTATAGGGAGCAGGCGAAGCCTCACCGATCCTGACGATCAGGAAGACGACAGCCTAAGCTCTTATGAGTGTGTGAAGTGAAGCACGCACGCACGACACGCACAAGCATGGCATGAGCGAGCAGCGAACACCTAATCACATCAACTCAAATCCGAAATACGCTTGTACAACCCGCGGTATGACAAGAGTCTTCTGCTCAACGTCAAATGTGAAGTGATGAATTCATGAGATCAAATACTATCGAACCTCTTTGAGGCCACAACACGTCTCAATCAACAGGCACGTCGGAACGATCAAGAAAATGAATGAAACCTGTCTCTGAATCCGTCTCACTGAACAAGCACGTGACACAATACAAGCAAGCAACAAAGAGAGGCGGCGGCAGGCAGCATATACTCAGGTATAATGCATAGCATTAGCAGGCCTCGTAAACACAGGCCTCGTAGACGCAGCACTCGCCACAGAACCTGCTCGCGCCAGTCCCTGAAGTCTCTGGACGAAGGCCTCAAGTTGATTTTGTCTAGCCTCCAAGCTTCTGCACCTTGTGTCCAAGCTGGAAATTGCGACACCCTGCTTCTGTACCTGGGTCTGAACATTATCGATTTTACTACCCTGAACTATTATGGCGTCCTGGATCCTCTCAGTATTGTCATCCATCTTATGCATCGTCTGAAGTAGTAAGCACTTCATGTCATCCTGCCTTCGCTGTTCTACACCGAAAGTTGCATACCAGTGGCCACGAATAGCTTCATCCCACTCCTCTTCTGTCGCAAAACCGAAAGCTGCATACTCTTGTCCTCGTATGTTGGCGCCTTTAGAGCTCTTGGCCGGCTTGGCGCTGCGATGATATCGTTGGCCTTTGCCTCTGCCTTTGCGGTGACCTCGTACAGGATTCGATACCTCATTGAGCGTGACGGGACGATTCAGACACACCTGGGACGCTCCTGACAAGGCGCGGCTATCAGAATCAGACTGCACGTTCGGAGAAGACTCCTCACTCAACCTTTCTTACCGCCGGGGGACTCGTAGAGCTTTCTGACAACATATAATGTAAACACACTGAAAAAAAAGTTTTTCAGCCCAAGCAATTTCAGACCTCTCGGATGCAACAGCCGAACGCCTCCTATGCTTCTTGATCGTCTTCTGCACGAGCTCTGTAGCTCTCCTACAGCCCGAGTTTCGTGCGTAAATCGACAGCACCTCTCAAGATGACTCGAACAATGCGAATAGTTTGGCAAACCTAGTTCCAGTATGACACCGAGATCAGACCTCTGCATGCCACAGGCGGACGCGTCTGATGTCTCTGAATCGATTCCTGTGATTACCAGCCCTGCAGCCCTCCCTACAGCCCGAGTTAATGCAGGAAACCGACAGCACCTCTCAACATGACTTGAACAATACGACTAGTTTTGCGCACCTAGTTCGTGCAGCGGACAGAGTTCGGAGCTCTGGATTCAGAAGTCGGGCGCGCCTGATGTTCCGAATCGATTCCTTTGATTACCAGCCATGGAGCCACCCTACAGCCCGAGTTAAGTGTAGAGAACCGACAGCATCTCTCAAGATGACTCGAACGATACGAATAGTCTCGACGACGAAGAGCTCTACGAGGTCTTATCAAATATCTTTCAAATATTTGCAAAACTACTCAAAAGTTGCCACATTGTCCGCCTCGGCCGGCTGGGCCAACTAGCTCCACCCCGCGCCGGAATTCCTCTGGCTCATCGACGACGAAGAGCTCTACTGGGAGCCGGCGGTAAACCGTCAACCAGGTACCGCCGTGAGCCTCGTAGAGCTCTTTTCTCCCAAGGCGCTGCTCAGAACACGTGGGAGAAGCTTTTCTGATCGCGAGCTGAAAACTCGAAAAAGTAAGTTTTTTAGTTGTCACCGAACGACGGTTCCGACAAGTGTTTTGATAGTAATACTGCAGCTACGGACCTGAGAATTCATTGGCGGACGCGACAAAACCCACTACAGGTGCGAAAAATACCGGTTCTTAAAACGAATGTTCAAATCTCTCACAAAGTTCGTCCAACCGACCCAAAGTTCGCACATTGTCCGTCGGGGCCGGGTCGGCCAACTGGGCGCCGGCGGTAAACCGTCAACCTTTGTTACCGCCGGGAGACTCGTAGAGCTTCCTGACAACATATAATGTCGAAGAAAATTACACAGGAAAAATAGTTTTTCAGCCTAAGCAATTCCAGACCTCTCGGATGCAACAGCCGATAGCCCCCGATGCTTCTGGATTGCATTCTGTACGAGCTCTGTCTCCTACAGCACGAGTTACGCGCGTAAATCGACAACACCTCTTAAGATCTCGAACAATACGAGAAGCTTGACGAACCTAGCTCGAGTATCAGACAAAGATCAGACCTCTGCATGCGACAGGCAGACGCGTCTCGATTCCTGTGATTAGGAGCCCTGCAGCCCCCCCCCCCCCTACAGCCCGAGTTAAGTGCAGCAAACCGACAGCACCTCTCAGCATAACTCGAACAATACGAATATTGTCGCGGACCTAGTTCGGGCAGCAGACAGAGTTCGGAGATCGGACGCGCCTGATGTCTCCGAATCGATTCCAGTGATTACCAGCCATACAGCCCCCCTAGAGCCCGACAGCATCTCTCAAGATGGCTCGAACAATACGAATAGTTTCGTAATTCTAGATCGGGCAGCAGACCGAGTTCAGAGCTCTGGATTCAACAGACAACGGCCACTGATGATTCTGAATCAGATTCTGCACGTATCAGCTCTGTAGTTGTCCTGTAGCTCGAGTTAAGTACAGAAAACCGAGAGCGTCTGTCAAGACGACTCGAATAATACGAATAGGTTTTCGGAGCTAGCTCGGCTAGCAGACCGAGTTCAGATCTCTGGGTTGAACAGGCGAACGCGCCTGATCATTCTGAATGGATTAGCTGTGCTCACCAGCTTTGTAGCTGTTCTGAAGCTCGAGTTATCTTGAGAAAACCGTCACCGTGTATCAAGATGACTTAAACGGCCGATCCCGCCGGAGTGCTTTTTGGCAGTAAAAGGTACCCGATCAAGCTGAGATCAAGAAAGCGAGCGGGAATGAGATCGAATATTACGGGAAAGATACTAGAGCTCAAACGAATTATTAAATTTCGAGAACACAATTTTCAACCGACCAAAAGTCACCAAAAGGTCCGTCGAGATTTTTCTTGCGCCAACTGGCACCGGCGGTGAACCGTCAACCTGGTCTCCGCCGGGAACCTCGTAGAGCTCTTTTCACGCGTGAGAATGCTAAGAGTCGAAGGAGAGAGCTTCTCGATGCATTTCTCGAAAAAATGAACATTTAATTTTTTCATGTCGATAGAAAGTTGGTTGCGCCAAGTGTTTTGATAGTAAAAGTGCGCCTTCAGCGCTCATATCAAGACGAAGAGGCCCTCAAAGTTGTCTACAGGTGCCTAAAATCTGCTTTCTCAAAATGAATTGCCAAATATCTTTCAAATATTTGCAAAACCACCCAAAAGTTGTCACATTGTCCGCCTCGGCTGGCTGGGCCAACTAGCTTCACCCCGCGCCGGAATTCCTCTAGCTCATCGATGCCGAAGAGCTCTACGAGGTACTAGCTCTCCAGCGCCCCGGAACTGGAACCGGCGGTAAACCGTCAACCAGGTTACCGCCGGGGTCCTCGTAGAGCTCTTTTCTCGCAAGGCGCTGCTCGGTACATATGCACAACAACTCTGGAGCAAGACCCAAAAACTCCAAAAATCACGTTTTATGTTTCCATCGAAAAACCGTTCCACCAAGTGTTTTCAGCGAATAGTTTTGCGGATCTAGCTCGGGTAGCAGACCGAGTTCAGACTTCCCAATGCAACAAAGGCACGCGCCAAATGATACAATCATTTTCAGCTCTGTGGTATTCTCAATCGTGTGCTTAGTGAAGAAAACCGACAGCACTCGTCAAAATTACTCGAAAAATAAGAGCAGTTTGCGAACCCTTCTCGAGCACCAGAGCGAGTTCAGAGCTGAAGATGGACGGATTAACGCGCCTCATAATAATGGAGCGATTCATGTAAGTGTCAGCTCTGTAGCTGTCCTAAAGCTCGAGATGAGTAAAGAAAACCATCGATGCGTGTCAAGATGACTCGAAACGGCCGTCGGTTCCAGCAAGTTTTTTAATAGTAATAATGCAGCTACGGACCTAAGAATTTAACTGGCATTCGCGGCATAACCCACTACACGTGAGAGAAATACCGGTTCTCAAAACGAATTTCCAAATTTTTCGAAAAAAAACTCACCCAAAGTTAACACATTGTCTCTTAATGCCGGGTCCGCCAACTGGGCGCCTGCGGTAAACCGTCAACCTTTCTTGCCGCCGGGGGACCCGTAGAGCTTCCTGACAATATATAATGTCGGAAAAAATTCCAGAGAACGAATAGTTTTTCAGCCCAAGCGATGTCAGACCTCTCGATGCAACGAACGCCTCCCGATGCTTCTGGATTGTCTTCTGCACGAGCTCTGTAGCTCTCCTACAGCCCCAGTTACGTGCGTCACTCGACAGCATCTCTCAAGATGACTCGAACAAAACGGGCGCCGGCGGTGAACCGTCAACCTGATCACCGCCGCGAACCTCGTAGAGCTCATTTCACGCGTAAGAGTGCTCAGAGTCGACAGAGAGAGCTTCTGGAAGCATTTCTCGAAAAGGGGAAACATTGATTTTTTCGTGTCGACATGAAGATGTTCCTCCAAGTATTCTGATAGTAAAAGAGCGCCTACAGAGCTCATACTAAGACAGAGAAGCCCTCATAGTCGTTTACAGGTGCGAAAAATCTGCTCTCTCAAAATGAATTGTCGAATATCTTTCAAAAAATTGCAAAACGAACCAAAAGTTATCACTTTGTCCTTTCTGGCCGGGTCGACCAACTGGCGCCGGCGGTGAACCGTCAACCTGATCACCGCCGCGAACCTCGTAGAGCTCATTTCACGCAAAAGAGTGCTCGGAGTCGAAAGTGAGAGCTTCTGGAAGCATTTCTCGAAAAAAAGAAAATTATGTTTCGTTCGTATCGACATGAAGATGGTTGCGCCAAGTGTTTTGATAGTAAAAGTGCGCCTACAGAGCTCATACTAAGACGGAGAGGCCCTTATAGTCGTTTAGAGGTGCGAAAAATCTGCTTTCTCAAAATAAATTGTCAAATATCTTGCAAAAAATCGCAAAACCAACCAAAAGTTGTCACATTGTCCGCCTCGGCCGGGTAGACCAACTAGCTCCACCCCGCGCCGGAATTCCTCTAGCTCATCGATGACGAAGAGCTCTACGAGGTACTAGCTCCACCCCGCGCCGGAATTCCTCTAGCTCATCGATGCCGAAGAGCTCTACGAGGTACGAATAGTTTCGCCCAGTTCAAACCTCTGAATGCGACTTGGCAGCGTCCAAAACCCGGATAGCGAGGCAAGGCGCGGAGCTCCACAGCGACGCACGGCGACATCTGCCAAGCCGCCTGGAACGATGCGTGGGGCGCTGGAAACCTCGCAGGAGACGCCTGCGAGGGCGTCTTTTACGACGCGCGGGCTCTGCGAAAATGGGCGCCGGCGGTAAACCGTCAACCTTGGTTACCGCCGGGGGACTCGTAGAGCTTCCTGACACTATATAATTAGGGGAAAACTCCAGAGAACAACTATGCTTCCAGCCCAAGCGAGTTGGACCTCATGAAGATGTCCTCTAACAAAAAAAACTAGTTTCGCAACACAGTTCGAATATCAAACCGAGTTTAGACCTGAATGCGACAGGCGGACGTGTCTGATGTCTCCGAATCGACTGATATGTTAAATGCAGAAAACCACCAGCATCTCTCAGGATGACTTCAATAATACAATAGTTCGCGGACCTAGTTCGAGCAGCAGGCCGAGTTCCGAGTTTGGCTTCGACGGACAGACGCGCCGATGTGTCCGAATCGAGTTCTGTGACCAGCAGCACTGTAGCTCTCTCCCAGCACGAGTTGAGTGCAGCAAATTAAGAGCGCTTCTCGAGATTATGCGGAGAATACGGATAGTTTCGCAAACCTAGCTCGGGCAGCAGACAGAGTTCAGATCTCTCGATTCAACAGACGAACGCATCTGATAACTCCCAATCGATTTATCTGACTATGAGCTCTGTAACTGCCCTAAAGCTCGAGTTAAGCACTGAAAACCGAGAGCGTATGTCAAGATGACTCGAATAATACAAATAGGTTTGCGGACCTAGCTCGGCTAGCAGACCGAGTTTAGAACTCTGGATTCAACAGGCGAATGCGCCTGATAATTCTGAACGCAAAAGGTGTGCTGGCCAGCTCTGTAGCTGCCCTACAGCTCGAGTTAAGTACAAAAAATCCGACAACGCGTATCAAGATGACTCGAAACGGCCGATCCCGCCAGTGTGCTTTTTGGCAGTAAAAGGTACCCGATCGAGCTGAGATCAACATGGCGAGCGGGAATAAGATCGAATATGACGGGAAAAAATACTAGAGCTCTAACGAATGTTCAGATTTCGAGAAAATAATTTTCAACTGAACAAAAGTTGTGAAAAGTTCAGCTTTTTTTCAAGCCAACTAGCTCTCCAGCGCGCCGGATTTTAGCTCTAAACTTCCGCTATAACTAGATCAAGGGAAGCTCTTACGAGCTACTAGCTCCACCCCGATAGTGGGGAGGAAAATCTCGACGGACCGTTCGGTGACTTTTGGTCGGGTTGAAAATTTTGTTCTCAAAATTTGACCATTCGTTAGAGCTCTAGTATTTTTCCATGATTTTCGACTTATTACAGCCTCAATATGAGTGATCTGAGCTCGGTATCTTCTAGCTACTTAACTCGAGCTATAGCGAAAGCTAAAGCTGCTACAGAACTGATACTACAGAAACCGGCATTTCAGGATCATTTCAGTCCCGCGTTTGTCTGTGAATCCAGAGCTCTGAACCTCGGGTCTGGCCCGATCCATTAATCGCGAAACTGTGTCGTATTTGTTCGAGTTTCACTTGAAGCTGAGGTTTTCTGCCACCTTAACTTGGCTGTAGGGATGCTAGAGTGCTGGTGGTGGCAATTATCGATTTGGAGACATTAGGCGCGTCTGCCTGTGGAATCCAGAGCTCGGAACTCGGTCTTCTGCCCGAACTCGGTCTGCGAAACTGCTCCTATTGTTCGAGTCATCCTGAAAGATGCTGTCGGCTTTCCATACTTAACTCGGGCTGTAGGGGGGCTGCAGGGCTGGTAATCACAGGAATCGATTCGGACACACTGCCAAGCGTCCAAAAACAGGATAGCGAAGCCAAGGCGCGGAAGCCGCACTAGGCGTCCGGCGGTAAACCGTCAACCTTCTTACCGCCGGGGGGACTCGTAGAGCTTCCTGACAGTATATAGAGTGGGAAATAATCCAGAGAACGACTAGTTTCCATGACTCTGACAAAAAAACAAACAGTTTCGCAATCCAGTTCGAGTATCAGACCGAGTTCAGACCTCGCAATGCGACAGGCGGACGCGTCTGATGTCTGCGAATCGACTCATGTGATTACCAGCCCTGCAGCCCCCCGACAGCCCGAGTTAAGTGCAGAAAACAGAGAGCATCTCTCAGAATGACTCGAATAATACAATAGTTTCGCGAATCTGTTTCGAGCAGCAAATCAAGTTCTGAGCTTTCGAATCGTCCAACGAACGAGTCTGATGTGTGCAAATCGATTTCTATGACCCGCAGCACTGTAGCCCTCCCCCAGCACGAGTTGAGTGCAGAAAATTGAGAGCACGTTGCACGATGATTCGGAGAATACGATTAGTTTCGCGAAGCTAGCTCGGGCAGCAGGCCGAGTTCAGAGCTCTCGATACAACAGACAAACGCGCCCGATGATTCCCAATCGATTTATGTGACTATAGGCTCTGTAACTGCCCTAAAGCTCGAGTTAAGTACAGAAAACCGAGAGCGTTTGTCAAGATGACTCGAATAATACGAATAGGTTTGCGGACCTAGCCCAGCTAGCAGACCGAGTCTAGACCTATGGATTCAACAGGCGAACGCGCCTGATCATTCTAAGTGCGATAGGTGTGCTTACCAGCACTGTAGCTGCTAGACCTCGAGTTAAGCAGAAAATAACGACAACGCGTATCAAGTTGCCCTCGAATAATACGAATAGGTTGCGGGGGGGGGGAGGGGGGAGTGGGGGGGGGACCTAGCTCGGTAGAGACCGAGTTTTCAGACCTGCTGGATTCAAAAGGCGAACCGCCGCCTGATTGAATTATGAGGGCGTATAGGTGTGCTTACCAGCACTGTACTGACATACAGCTCGATGGGTAAGTAGTGGGAAGAGAGGCCAAAGGTATCAAGATGACTCGAAACAGCCCGTAGTTTCGCGGACCTAGCTCGAGTAGCAGAACGAGTTCAGACCTCTGGATGCTTCAGACGAACGCGCCTGATGATTCTCAGTCGATTACGTGTGCGTACCAGCTCTGTAGCTCGCCTACAGCTCGAGCGACATACAGAAAACCGACAGCACCGGTCAAGATGACTCGAAAACGGCCGTTTTCCCCGCCACGTTGCTTTTTGCCTTCAAAGTTACCCCGATCGAGCTGAGAATAAGATCGGCGAGCGGGAATAAGATCGAATATCCACGGGACAAAAATACTAAAGCTCAAAGAATTGTCAAATTTCGAGAACAAAATTTTCAACCGAGCAAAAGTCACCAAAAGTTCCGTCGAGATTTTTCTTGCCAACTAGCTCTCCAGCGCGCCGGAATTACTCTTAGCTTCCAGCTATAACTAGCTAAGGGAAGCTCTACGAGTTACTAGCTCCACCCCGCTAACCCACTACACGTGAGAGAAATACCGGTTCTCAAAACGAATTTTCAAATTTTTCGAAAAAAAAACTCACCCAAAGTTAACACATTGTCTCTTAGTCTCTTAATGCCGGGTCCGCCAACTGGGCGCCTGCGGTAAACCGTCAACCTTTCTTGCCGCCGGGGGACCCGTAGAGCTTCCTGACAATATATAATGTCGGAAAAAATTCCAGAGAACGAATAGTTTTTCAGCCCAAGCGATGTCAGACCTCTCGATGCAACGAACGCCTCCCGATGCTTCTGGATTGTCTTCTGCGCGAGCTCTGTAGCTCTCCTACAGCCCCAGTTACGTGCGTCACTCGACAGCATCTCTCAAGATGACTCGAACAAAACGGGCGCCGGCGGTGAACCGTCAACCTGATCACCGCCGCGAACTCGTAGAAGCTCATTTTCTTGCTAATTTTTTTACTAGCATTATTCTATCTTTTTCTTTCACATAAAAAACTCCACTTTCACCTCCTTCCACGCTAAGAGTGCTCAGAGCCGAAAGAGAGAGCTTCTGGGAGCATTTCTCGAAAAGGGGGAATTGATTTTTTTTCGTGTCGACATGGAGATGGTTGCTCCAAGTGTTTGAATAGTAAAAGAGCGCCTACGGAGCTCATATTAAGACAGAGAGGCTCTCATAGTCGTTTACAGGTTGCCGAAAAAAAATCTTGCCTCTTCAAAATGAATTGTCGAATATCTTTCCAAAAAATTGCCAAAAACAACCAAAAGTTATCACCAACCAAAAGTTATCACGTTGTCCTGTCTGGCCGGGTCGACCAACTGGCGCGGTGTGAACCGTCACTGGATCACCGCCGCGAACCTCGATAGAGCTCATTTCACGCGAAAGAGTGCTCGGAGTCGAAAGAGAGAGCTTCTGGAAGCATTTCTCGAAAAAGAGAAAAATTGATTTTTTTTCGTGTCGACATGAAGATGGTTGCGCCAAGTCTTTTGATAGTAAACGTACGCCTACAGAGCTCATACTAAGACGGAGAGGCCCTTATAGTCGTTTACAGGTGCGAAAATCTGCTTTCTCAAAATAAATTGTCAAATATCTTGCAAAAAATCGCAAAACCAACCAAAAGTTGTCACATTGTCCGCCTCGGCCGGGTAGACCAACTAGCTCCACCCCGCGCCGGAATTCCTCTAGCTCATCGATGACGAAGAGCTCTACGAGGTACTAGCTCCACCCCGCGCCGGAATTCCTCTAGCTCATCGATGCCGAAGAGCTCTACGAGGTACGAATAGTTTCGCCCAGTTCAAACCTCTGAATGCGACTTGGCAGCGTCCAAAACCCGGATAGCGAGGCAAGGCGCGGAGCTCCACAGCGACGCACGGCGACATCTGCCAAGCCGCCTGGAACGATGCGTGGGGCGCTGGAAACCTCGCAGGAGACGCCTGCGAGGGCGTCTTTTACGGCGCGCGGGCTCTGCGAAAATGGGCGCCGGCGGTAAACCGTCAACCTTGGTTACCGCCGGGGGACTCGTAGAGCTTCCTGACACTATATAATTAGGGGAAAACTCCAGAGAACAACTAGTTCTTCAGCCCAAGCGATTTCGGACCTCTGAAGATGTCTCTAACAAAAAAAACTAGTTTCGCAACACAGTTCGAATATCAAACCGAGTTTAGACCTGAATGCGACAGGCGGACGTGTCTGATGTCTCCGAATCGACTGATATGTTAAATGCAGAAAACCACCAGCATCTCTCAGGATGACTTCAATAATACAATAGTTCGCGGACCTAGTTCGAGCAGCAGGCCGAGTTCCGAGTTTGGCTTCGACGGACAGACGCGCCGATGTGTCCGAATCGAGTTCTGTGACCAGCAGCACTGTAGCTCTCTCCCAGCACGAGTTGAGTGCAGCAAATTAAGAGCGCTTCTCGAGATTATGCGGAGAATACGGATAGTTTCGCAAACCTAGCTCGGGCAGCAGACAGATTTCAGACTCTCTCGATTCACAGACGAACGAATTTCTGATAACTCCCTCGAGTTTAATCTGACTAAGGCTCTGTAACTGCCTAAAGCTCGAGTTAAGCACTGAAAAGAGAGCGTATTGTCAAGATGAACCGGAATAATACAAATAGGTTTGCGGACCTAGCTCGGCTAGCAGACCGAGTTTAGAACTCTGGATTCAACAGGCGAATGCGCCTGATAATTCTGAACGCAAAAGGTGTGCTGGCCAGCTCTGTAGCTGCCCTACAGCTCGAGTTAAGTACAAAAAATCCGACAACGCGTATCAAGATGACTCGAAACGGCCGATCCCGCCAGTGTGCTTTTTGGCAGTAAAAGGTACCCGATCGAGCTGAGATCAACATGGCGAGCGGGAATAAGATCGAATATGACGGGAAAAAATACTAGAGCTCTAACGAATGTTCAGATTTCGAGAAAATAATTTTCAACTGAACAAAAGTTGTGAAAAGTTCAGCTTTTTTTCAAGCCAACTAGCTCTCCAGCGCGCCGGAATTACTCTAAACTTCCAGCTATAACTAGCTAAGGGAAGCTCTACGAGTTACTAGCTCCACCCCGCTAGTGGGGAAGGAAAATCTCGGCGGACCTTTCGGTGACTTTTGGTTGGTTGAAAATTTTGTTCTCAAAATTTGACCATTCGTTAGAGCTCTAGTATTTTTCCCATGATTTTGGATCTTATTCCCGCTCACTATGGTGATCTGAGCTCGGTTTTCTGTACTTAACTCGAGCTATAGGACAGCTAAAGAACTGATACTTACAGAAACCGATTCAGGATCATCAGTCGCGTTTGTCTGTTGAATCCAGAGCTCTGAACTCGGTCTGGCCCGATCCATAATCGCGAAACTGTTCGTATTGTTCGAGTCACTTTGATGCTGTCGGTTTTCTGCACTTAACTTGGCTGTAGGGATGCTAGAGTGCTGGTGGTGGCAATTATCGATTTGGAGACATTAGGCGCGTCTGCCTGTGGAATCCAGAGCTCGGAACTCGGTCTTCTGCCCGAACTCGGTCTGCGAAACTGCTCCTATTGTTCGAGTCATCCTGAAAGATGCTGTCGGCTTTCCATACTTAACTCGGGCTGTAGGGGGCTACAGGGCTGGCAATCACAGGAATCGATTCGGACACACTTGCCTGCGTCCAAAACCCGGATAGCGAAGCCAAGCGCGGAACGCCGCACTGGGCGCCGGCGGTAAACCGTCAACCTTTCTTACCGCCGGGGGACTCGTAGAGCTTCCTGACAGTATATAGAGTGGGAAATAATCCAGAGAACGACTAGTTTCCATGACTCTAACAAAAAAAACAAACAGTTTCGCAATCCAGTTCGAGTATCAGACCGAGTTCAGACCTCGCAATGCGACAGGTGGACGCGTCTGATGTCTGCGAATCGACTCATGTGATTACCAGCCCTGCAGCCCCCCGACAGCCCGAGTTAAGTGCAGAAAACCGAGAGCATCTCTCAGGATGACTCGAATAATACAATAGTTTCGTGAATCTGTTTCGAGCAGCAAACCAAGTTCTGAGCTTTCGAATCGTCCAACGAACGCGTCTGATGTGTGCAAATCGATTTATGACCCGCAGCACTGTAGCCCTCCCGCAGCACGAGTTAAGTGCAGAAAATTGAGAGCACGTTGCACGATGATTCGGACAATACGGATAGTTTCGCGAACCTAGCTCGGGCAGCAGGCCGAGTTCAGAGCTCTCGATACAACAGACAAACGCGCCCGTATTTTTTTTTTGGGGGATTTTTTTTTTCCCCCAATCGATGTATGTGACTATAGGCCTGTAACGCCCAAAAGCTCGAGTTTAAGTACAGAAAACGAGAGCGTTTATCAAAGATGACTCGAATAAATTACGAAATAGGTTTATTTTTGCGGACCTAGCCCAGCTAGCAGACCGAGAAGTTTTAACCTTTTATAAATGGATTTAAACAGGGCGACCACGAGCACCTGACAGATTTCTGGAGTGGCCGAAAGGGTGCTTCCAAGCACTGTAGCTGCCCTAGACCTCGAGTTAAGCAGAAAATACCGCGTATCAAGTTGACTCGAATAATACGAATAGGTTTGCGGACCTAGCTCGGCTAGCAGACCGAGTTCAGACCTCTGGATTCAACAGGCGAACGCGCCTGATCATTCTGAGTGCGATAGGTGTGCTTACCAGCACTGTAGCTGGCCTACAGCTCGAGTTAAGTAGAAAATACCGACAACGCGTATCAAGTTGACTCGAATAATACGAATAGATTTGCGGACCTAGCTCGGGTAGCAGACCGAGTACAGAATGAACAGGCGAACGCGCCTGTTCATTCTGTGCGATAGCTGTGCTTACAGGCACTGTAGCTGCCCTACAGCTCGAGTTAAGTTGAAAATACCGACAGCCCGTAGCAAGATGACTCGAAACGGCCGTTCCCGCCACCGTGCTTTTTGGCCTTCAAAGTTACCCGATCGAGCTGAGATCAAGATGGCGAGCGGGAATAAGATCGAATATCACGGGAAAAATACTAGAGCTCTAACGAATGGTCAAATTTCGAGAACAAAATTTTCAACCGACCAAAAGTCACCAAAAGGTCCGTCGAGACTGGGCGCCGGCGGTAAACCGTCAACCTTTCTTACCGCCGGGGGACTCGTAGAGCTTCCTGACAATATATACTGTGGGAAAAAACTCCAAAGAACGACTATTTTTTGAGCCCAAGCGATTTCAGACCTCTCAAGATAACGCTAACAAAAAAACAAACAGTTTCGCAACCCAGGTCGAGTATCAAACCGAGTTCAGACCTCTGAATGCGACAGGCGGGCGCGTCTGATCTCTGCGAATCCACTCATGTGATTCCCAGCCCTGAAGCCCCCCTACAGCCCGTGTTAAGTGCAGAAAACTGACAGTATCGACTCGAATAATATAATAGTTTTGCCAACCTAGTTCGAGCAGCAGACCGAGTTCCGAGCTCTCGAATTGACCGAAAGACGCGCCTGATGTGTGCAGATCGATATGTATGACCTGCAGCACTGTCGCCCTCTCCCAGCACGAGTTGAGTGCAGAAAATTGAGAGCACGTCTCAGGATCATTCGGACAATACGAACAGTTTCGCGAACCTAGCTCGGGAAGCAGGCCGAGTTCAGAGCTCTCGGTTCAATAGACGAACGCGACGGATGATTCCCCATCGATGTCTGTGACAATGAGCCCTGTAGCTGCCCTACAGCTCGAGTTGAGTACAGAAAACCGAGGGCGTCTATCAAGATGATTCGAATAATACGAATAGGTTTGCGGACCTAGCTCGGCTAGCAGACCGAGTTCAGACCTCTCGATTCAACAGGCGAACGCGCGTGATGATTCTGAGTGCGATAGGTGTGCTTACCAGCACTGTAGCTGCCCTAAAGCTCGAGTTAAGTACAGAAAACGGGAGTGTCTATCAAGATGACTCGAATAATACGAATAGGTTTGCGGACCTAGCTCGGCTGGCAGACCGAGTTCAGGCCTCTGGATTCGGCAGGCGAACGCGCGTGATGATTCTGAGTGCGATAGCTGTACTTACCAGCTCTGTAGCTGCCCTACAGCTCGAGTGAAGTACAAAATACCGACAGCGCGTATCAAGATGACTCGAAAGTGTCGTTCCCGCCGGGACGCTTTTTGGCCTTCAAAGTTACCCGATCGAGCTGAGATCAAGATGGCAAGCGGGAATAAGATCGAATATCATGGGAAAAAATATTGGAGCTCTAACGAATGGTCAAATTTCGAGAACAAAATTTTCAACCGACCAAA